>RDRW01000378.1:0-271120 GCA_007896445.1 Puccinia hordei
AAAAAAAAAAAAAATCCTAATGAGCAAAGTGGACCAGCTTTGACCTAAGACAGGTGAATTTATCACTCCTGCTATACTATAAGAGTAGTGATAAGGTTAACACCAATCAAGAAAATTTAAAGGGGGGTCAGTCAGGTGCCCCTGAGAGTTTTCTGAGTTTGTACAAGGCTTAAACCAACATCGCTACCATTTCTTCAAACCCATGTTATTTAATCAGTTGCCGAACTCAAAGGGGGGTCAGTCAGGTGCCCCAGCGAGTTCGGAGAGCTCCTATAAATTTCAATCAATTCACAATCCTTACCTAATCGGTTTCACCCTCATCATAAATGAGGATTTGTGATGCGGGGGGTGACACCAATTAGGTATTTTGCAGTTACTTTTAATATAGCAGGAGTTGTCTGAGGTCAAAGCTGGTCACTCTGCTCAATTAGGATCCTGTACTTGTCCAAGTAAAACAATGAAAAATATGTACTTGCACAAGTGAATAAATCAAAATGCTGTTGTAACTGCTTTACTCAAGCAAGCACAGCAATCAAAAAAGCTTATTTTAATTTCTATGATCATTTTTTTTTTTTTTTTTCTGTTCTTCTTCAAAACCAAATTGTTCGTCATTCAGGTATCCATGGTTTTCAAAAATGGTGGATTTTAAAAACCAGTTGATTAGACAATGGTGGATTACGTTGTAAATTCAAAGACAAGAAAGAAGTTGGATGTCTCTTCTAAGATCTGTAATGCAGCAGGATTTTACCTGTTGAAGCCATAACAACAGCTTTTTATTCAGCAGCCATGTTAATTGGTGAAACCAACGGTTAGCGGGAAAAACAAATCCGCTATTTGAGCATAGTGTAATGGGAAAAGCTTCAGCTAACAGCTCACATTTAGCAGGAAAAATATCAGCTAACAGCTAACATTTAGCTTAGCGTAGTGATGATGCCGCTACGCGACTGAGAACTTCAAAATCTGTTAGCGCCAGAAAAATTACGCTACTTGATAGCGTAGCGGTGAATTTTCTCAGCTAACGCTACAAAAAAAATGGCTTGAAAAATTTGTCGCTACGCTAACTGTTAGTGTAGCGGAGTGTAATTTCAGCTAAAGCTACAGATTTTCTGGGAAAAATAAACCCCGCTACGCTAACAGTTAGCGGTCAAATAGCGTAGCGTAGCGTAGCGGCCCACCGTTGATATAGGCAAGTTGACAAGTTGCCCTGCCCATGTTGTTTTGTTAAATTTTTGAAGATGAAACTTGAGATGGAATACAGAATCAATTTTTTTTTTCCAAAACAGATGGGAGGAATACACCCCACTATGTATTCTCAGTATTGAATTAATCTGTATGTGCAAAATTCATTTTTCAAAACCCTGAGGCAATACGTGTCCCCCGGGAAAAATTTCCAATCTGAACCGTTGCCCCGTCTTTTCGGAGCGTTACAAGATCAATTCACAGCTTCCATCTACTGAACTCTTCAACCATCCCTATTCCATCACATCTGATTTCTCCCGGTTTCGTCTTGGCTGTTTTCCATCTTACAATGATCTTCTGGTCACTCCTCCCAGTTGAGCATGATTTTATGTTTCTCTGTGATAGCCTTCAAATTCTAACAAAGCCAAATTTGTCATAAGTTTCAGTTACACCTGCAGCTTTTAGTGAAGTGCTCCAGCGAACTATTAGTAACCGGTGTACTTGATAGTCCAAGCCAGCCTTTGCAAGTTAGTCAACTGAAAGCCTCTCCACATCCCTCATATGGAATTGATAATTGGAGCTCGGTTGGCAGAAATGCAAGAAGGAGCTTTGAGGGCCAGGCCTTTCGAGGTGGTCTCTAGGTCATGATTTGATTCAACAGGTGGGCAGAACATCTGAGTCCATAACAGGTACCTTACAAGATATTTGACGGATAAATGTGTGGGCTGCATTTTGTGTTGAAATCTAGGAGCCCGGCCAACAGCTAATGAGCATCCAGGGCTTAAGGGATGTGGACTAGGAGACGTGCATGAAAGCTTGACTCCTCCGATGGATGGGATGACCAGTTCCGTAGAATTAGAATATCCCTCTGAGGTTGGCATCAAAGGCAATGAAGAACATGAGAAAAAAAGTGGAGAATATGCGAAACAGCAGGATAGTGAAAAAGATGATTGTTCCATATGCCTACGTGAGCTCCCGGTGGGTACTGGAGAGAAGAGTTTACAGTGCCCATCTTGCAAACAAATCTTTCATGGAGTTTGTATTGAAACCTGGTTAAACCGGCGCAGTAGTTGCCCAATCTGCTGGTTGGCTGTTTCTGGGATAGATCAATACCTTACTGTAGAGTACACAATGATGGCTGAGAGTGAAGCACGACCATGGTACCGCAATCATGCAGTTATTACAATCATTACATTTTTGTTTGCAGTTTTTACAACAGTCTTATATTTATTTCCAATAAAGCATGTATTAGGTTTGTCATATTTATTTTTATTTTTTCGAGTTGTTCAATATTTTAGAATTGCATAAAATTTCCAGCTTGCAAATCATGGTGCGCCAAAAGTCCAATCTCCCCCAAATTTCACCACTTAATCCACCACATGCATCTTTAAACTCAACCTCAAGAAGCGAGAGGGCCATACAAAGAATGTCATCCTTATGATGCTCAGCCCTTGGAATACTTGGCAATATTGCATCACCCAGATCGCCCACCCAGCCCGGCTGTATACTGTTCTTCCAAGAGCCAATAAATACTTTTGCTAGTACTACAGAATATCTCTATATATTGCCCTTTTTAAACATAATTTAGTGTTAGTATCTGAACTAGTGTGCATCAAGACAATTACACCCCGACATTCTCATAATGCTTTCATACCTAACCTGACGTTGACGCCTAAATCCGACTCAATTTCCAAGTCGAGAGGCAATTTAGCAATGTGCTAGCTCAAATCCGTAATTTGGTACGGTGAGTTTATCGCTCTTCCTCAAGTATACATCAGCTGACACATGGTACCGTTATTGACCCATGGGAGACCAGATGCACACCGGCCAGCGCTTCTAGTGCCCAGACTAGCTGACCTCCTACTGATTATTGACCAAGCCCTCCTCACCCATGCCAATGATGTGCCACCTCCTTGCCTCCTAGCCGCCTGGCCAACGGACAACTCAGGTCTGATTTATGATGTTTCAACTTCTCACAGCCAAACACCATCTCAATCAAGCCGTGAATGTTTATCTCAATGATCACCACCTTGAAATTCTGGAGGGTCCTAGTCACATTGGGCTTCAAGCATAAATAAATTGGCTCATAATTAGATCTTATAATCTTGCCAATTTAACTTACACCTCTAATCCATTAGACATATCAACCTCTAACTGAGGAAGGACTCATACTACTTTTATGGGATAAAACATGTTGACACCATCCCTTGTGAATCAATCCAGCTACCAATGGCTGCCAAGGCTGATGCCAAGGTGGGGGTGCTGAGGTGCATGCCCCCTGCACCTCCTCAATTAGTGCCCTGTTATTCTATATGTTTATGTTGTTATCTTCTACTTGTTTTGCTTTCATTTTTTTATGTTTTTCAAGCACTTCACCTCCCTGTATGTTATCTTGTATTGTGAACTCCCTGCTTCCCTCTTGTTTGAGCTCTATGACCAATGGTGTTGAGACAAACCCCATAAAATCTTAATTAAGCATTTCATTTGTGTCAGAATTTCAATCTGCGCTCTTTGGCGCGGTTGTGGATTTCGGCTCCAGCGGGTGCGCTCCAACATTCAGATCTCATTACAAGGAACGCTCGACCAACACAAGCTTTTCCTCATCCCGCTTGGAACCAACCAACTCCGACACACTAGCAAGATAGTCACTTCAATCAATCAACCGTTGTCGACTCGAAGCTGTCACGGGATCATCACTGTATCAAGAATCAAGAGTAGTGTCTCTGTTCTTGTGTTTTGTTTTTTTTATTTCTTTCTTCTCTTGTTCCCTTCCAACCATCCCTCTCATAGCTTTTCCCATCCAGGTCCTCTAGTTACATTCTTGTTTCTCTCATCTTGTCTTTTGTTTGTTTGTTTTTCTTTGTCTGATGAAATCAATCTCTAGTTTCGCCTCATAATCTCTTATTTGTACTTATCAAAAATCTGGCAGTCTATATGTTTTCTTATGTATTATGTATTTTTCATTATGTATTTGTTTATTGTTTATTTTTCATTTTTTGTGTTGTGTTTTCTATTTTAATTTAAATGTGGTTGTTATAGTGTTCCTCTACAACACAAGTTATCAACTCAAGTTGCAGAGGAGTGCAGGCGTGGAACCAGCTCGGTACCTCAGCAATAGAGCTGGGTTATCAAGCTGCAAGTGGGGACACTCTTGAAAAATTGACCATTGAGCTCCCTAAGTGCTCCACAGTTGTCAAATACTTATCAAAACAAATGTGTTTGTGAATGCTGAGGCTGAAATAGTGGATGTTTGCCAAATTTGGTGGTGGAGTTGAACAAGTGGTATGGAGAATTTGGTCCGCGGTTGTTTGACTGAACCAGGAATCTACCCACAGTACATTAAGAAAATCATGTCAGGTATACAGTTTCATAACATGATTGGATACAGTGGATGGTTGTCTGGGTGGGAAGGAGCATGTCAGTCAGAAATTGATTAAGACTGTTCAAATTGAATAATAGGCTTAACCAAAATACCAATCAAGTCCACTTGCCAAGTGTCAGCTATGTGTATGAAAACCTGGCTTAATGTCTATAAAAAGCCAGGTACTATCACTGTGAATGTGCTGAAAGGGTATCAGAATAATAATAAATATTACTCTCTCTCTATAGTGTCCAAACTATGCACAGAGGATAAACTAAACTCCTTATCATTGTCTATTTGATACACAAATTAGTCAATCAGGAGAAGACTAACAGCTAACCATATAGGTTTGGCTATCTTTCTGTCTTTTTGAGAGATATGTAACAATATCAATTGTTACTAAGCAGCTGAAAAGCACTTGAGCTGATTGGCTATTGTCAGAGGTGGTAGTCTTGCAGCAACTGCTTTATAAGGAATAGTCCAAGGTCTAAGATGGGGAGGCTATAAGATAGCCTGATAACTTGTCCAGTAAATAAGGTGGGTTGGATAATACAAGGAATAAAACTACTCTAAAAGTAGGATGAGGATATTGAGGGTACTTACTAATGTGGTACTGGGTGAATATGCTGAGGATCCAATCCTAGGCCAGGAAATTTCCTCCTTTTATATTCTAGAGGTCTTCAGGGGAAGGTTCTAGAATGTTGTTGTATATGCTGCTCTAATGTATTGCAATTCAAATGCACTATGATGCAATGGGAATTGTATTGAATTGAGCACAGTATTTTACATGTCCCCATGACCTCATGACATGTATGTATAGCCAATCACATCATGGGCCAATTTGTTTAATTGAACAATACTGGGAAATTACCACACACTTAGGCAATTTATTTCTTATAAGCATAATTTTTTTTCTATATTTATGCAAATAAGCTCATTGTCTCTCAGCTTTTATGAAAATACTTTCTAATCCATAATTTATACTTTTTATTCCCTTTTCTTCAAGTGTCTTTATTATATGATAAAGTACTAGAAGGAGTAGGAATTTAGTGGTGGTTTGAGTGAGCTACCCCACTTAGTTTTACATTCTGAGTTGATTAATATTATGATATTTTATTATATGTTATTATTTGAAGTAGTGATACAGTATTTTTATTGTATTTCAAAGTTTAGTCAGTGCTTAGGATACTCTGGAGTATCTCTAGGGCTGACACCAAGTCTTGAGATCATGCTGAGGAAATCAGCAGCAAAATGGAACAGTGGCTGACAGTGAATCAAGGGTAATCCAGTTCTTTTTTGATTGCTGGCACCAGATTTATGTTTCCATGGCTTGTTTTTCAATTTTGGCCCACTTGCCGGCCCGTTTGTCTTGTTCTTCAGCATACATAAAAATCCAGTGATATCTAGCATGATCTGCCTCAGCCTGAGAGGGATTGGGGAGGGGGTTGTCTGGAAATGATGGGTTTTGAGTAAATAAATTCCAAAAGTGTTGATTCATGTCCTGAAAGATACAGCAGGCCAAGGTTGAGGAGCAATCATGCCGTACTGGACTGCTATTTCCCATGATCTGATGAGGCAGGCAAGTTCCTGTTGGTGGCGCTGCTGGGTAGATGGTAGATTGAAAGTTGACTGTGCACTCCTTCTGGAAGAGGTAGAGTTCTCAATTTCCAAATTGTCCTGCAGAGCTTGGTTCCTACGTGTCATTGTTTCCAGCCAATGGTGGAGAGTGTAGCCAATTTTAAGTTGGGGGGAGAGTGGCAAGGGGAGTGGGCCTGGTTTAGGAGGTGGTTGGATAATAGGGACTTTGAAAACTCCCAAAAATGGATGGTGTGATGATTCAGCTGCGTGCACAGCCCCCAGAGTTTGGACTGTAAGTATGTAAAACAGGGGAAGTTGGTGGAAGGTGGCAGTTGCCTATCAGATCACCTTGGATACCCTGTGTTGAATGTGCACCTGAAGTCTTATGATCTCATGCTTCCTCTGGCATCCACCCTCTCTGCTCCCTATTCCATTCTGCTCTCAACTCCACCTTCCTGCTCTATCTTCTCTCCTTTTCTCTCCTTTTTTTCTTGGGCGGTGATAAGCGCACACCCACGCCAGGGGTTTTTGGCGTGTTTTGACACCCCCGCCAGCCCAAATTGGCTGGTTAATCTCATCTAAAGGCATTTCCAATCTGTTTCTATGCTTCAAGAATGTTTTTTAAAAGTCAAACTTACCAATTTAGTTATTTTTCTTTATTTTTTGCAAGGGCCCAATCAGGCGCTCACCTGGAAGCTCTGAGAAACCAGCCAAAGGCCCACACACCATTTGCTGTGGGATATGAAGCAAGAAGTGATGGTTAGACCAAATTTTGATGTTTTCAAATATCTCACCAACCATATCATAATACTTCTTGTAATGCATTTTGAATTGGGTCATGTTGCCAGGCTTGAATTTTCTGACAAAGATAACAATATTTGTACACTGAACTAGATGGGCAGGATAATTTTCCCAAAACTGGTAAAGATTGGATTGAAGCTCAATTTTTCCAACTTGATCAAGATACATGTCTAATATAAATAGCAAGATGATAAATAAAAAGAGTACATGCAATTGTGATGCACTCAATTTGCCATGTTTAGACTCTCCAAGATTTTCTGGTAAATTTAGAATTCCAGGAGGGAGTAAAACTTGCTTCATGGCAGAAGGGAACCTTTTGATTTCATCCTGCAAAGAAATGCTGCCCTCATTGCAACCATGAGGAACTAAATCATCAAAGTTGTCCTTGTTGTGTGAGGCATTGGATGCTTTTTCCTCACTGATCTCCATATTGTTTCCAGAAAGAGATTTTAGCCACTTGTTTGGGTAAGTGAAAATGTTGGCAATTTCTCCTTTCTGTTTTTTCTTTTCTTCCTGAGATGGTATGGCCCAGAAGTTCAATTTGTAGCAAAAGTGGCCTTCTAGAATGCCTTAAAGCTGTTTGTGCATTACCCCAGCACAAAAAGATATGTCTCTTGATCAGCCATGGATGCAGCTTTTTGGTACTCCTTTGCTGCAGAGATTGTTTCAGCCTTTTTGTGTCTTTGCAAAAGTTGTAACAATGGGATGCGGCAATGCTTGGCATTGCAAAAGGAGAAAAAGGAAAAAAAAATTGTTTGCTGAATGATAGGCATAAACTAAAACCTTCTTTGTTTCAAGGAAAATCACTGTAGACACACAACAATTTGACTTGCACAAAGCGGTAGGCTGGAAATTGATAAGTTGGGATGGTTATTCCAGAATTCAATTTGATGATTTCATCAACAAGAGGGATCAAAAAGTGATTGCATGCTTTGGGATTAGTTGAATAGGGATTGGGGGTGATTCTGGCCAGTCACATTTGAGAAAGTTTGCTTTTAATTGAGGGTGGAAGATTAAGACATGAAGGAGCAAGTATGTCAGACATTGAGACAATAAGCCCACATGTCTCCAAAATAATACAAGTCACATAACCCAATGGTTAAGGACTTGTGTTTATAAAAAGGGAATAAAATGAACTAAGTAAATTATCTTAAATTTATAAGTTCCATTCCCATATGACTGATAGTTTTTGTATTTATTTTATATAACATTTATCATTTTAATAAACTAACTAATATTAAGAAATTCTAATTTAAGGAGAGATTAATATCTCTCCATGAATTCACCCTTAAATATTACAATTTGGTTATGTCTCCTACAAGGAGACTATTATCTTGAATTACCCCATGTAATACTAACTCTTTGAGTTATTAAATTGGGGATAACTATTGTGTAATATTTAAAGGGGCTGAGATTTCCTTCTAAAGGGAATTTCCCCCAGATTATTACCATACAAACCTGCTTACCTTACTATAATTTAGTGAGTGGGGTTTTATATTATAATCAATCAACCCTCCATTCCTCTTTATCCTTTCCCCAATTCCTATTCACTAGAATAATTATTCAAGTGACTAGAAGTCCTCTCCGACTCACAGGGAGCAGTTGAGGCAATTTGCGCAGAGCTATACATAAGCCGTGTTCCTTTGTTACACAAGGGTGCCAGCCTTTCCACTGTAAAAAGAGTATAATAGCTTAATTCCACTGGCTGCATAAGATATAGTGTGAACACTAAATCAGATTACATACTGGATACAGTATTGTACACCAATCTGTGATTCTACCCCACATCACATAAGAGACGGGGGCTGACAAAGTGTATCAGTTGATTCCACCTTGCCACTGATCTTGTTGCCACGTGGATTGAACCAATCAACAAATAAAGACATTGCTATTTTCAGTACATCTTGATTTTTCTTCAAAGAGGTATTTGGAATTTTTTTGCCATGTTGTATGTCCAAAAGGGACCCCTGGTCCCGCAGGTCTTGGTTGACTCAAGTCCAATTGGTAATTACTTTTTTGGTATCTGGCTTAGACAGAAGCTATTTCACCCACTGTAAGATTGGCTGAGAAAGATAAACACATCAAGGTGTAGAAATTTTTTTGGGGATAGTCTGTTAGAAGTTTGAATAAAAAGTGATATTTCCATAATTTTTATAGACTTGATAGAGTTTTTGGTTGATTAAAAGTTCTTCATTGCAGATGTATGAGTTCTTGAAAGGTTTGTAAGTGCAATGTATAGGGGTTGTTGACTTGAGTTCATAGAGACAAAAAAATGATTGGCAGCAGATAGATTTGATCACCTCAACATATAGCTGGGCTTTTGGTCAAAGTATGAGTACTGTGAGGTATAGCCTTGAGGGTTTGAATCAACTTGGGGTGTTTGTGTTTTATGCTAAGGATTTTTATAATCATCTTGATGACAATCTTGCAGTTTTCCTGTTGAAATTTTACCCCAGGCTCAAAAGAGGGATTATTTGTTTTCATGCTTTTTCATTTATTTCTGTGCCTCAGCACAGCTAGGCCCTCAACTTAGACCCCTGTTGTTTCATGTATAACTCCTTTCCTAATCTGAAATACAAACTCCACTTAGTTCTGGGACCTTTCTTGTGATAAATGCTTTCTTGAGTCCCTCTCACAGGTGTTCTAAGTCCCTGAGCCTATTGTGCTCCTGAATTCCTTAGCTCACCTTTTTCTTAGTCACCAGGCCTTTGGACACTTTTTCTTTCATTTCCCGGCTGAAATTATAGAAGAGGTGGAGCCACAATACAAACAGCTTTAGGAGAACTACAATTCATAACCTGACCAGAAATATGTGTCAAAACAGTGAAGGATTTGTGTCAGCCTTAGAGTCAGTGCAGCTGACCTAAAGTCTGCCTTTATTACTCATTATCTTAATCCTAGTCCCAAATGCCTGACATCTTTTTAACCTGAGTTTAAAACCTTTTTTTGAATTCAGATTCTGTTTCCTCAATAAATTTTAACCTTAGTGTTCACTGAACACTTCATAATTGCTCAACTCCTTCATGGAGTAATTATATAAATAAGTCAATGCTAAATCTGGCTGGGCAAACCACATCTGCATGTAAGATTACATAAGCAAACCTTGAAAATAAGCTGGTGTATCCCCTGTTGCAGGAAGGATACACAACCTCAAGACACTCAGAACCACTACCTCAGGAACCCAAGGATTCAACCAATTTACAGCTCACCACTCCAACCAACAACAGCCACCTTTCACCCAGTACTTCAAGTATTTTCAGTCAGTCCCCTTCTTGAACCTTGCTTCTCTGAGAGTAGTCCTTCTCTTTCTTTCCCTCCTTTTCCCTCTTTACCCTTCCTTCCGTCCTCAGATACAATCAAGCTTCAATCATCAGATCAGATACATCTTAATCATCTCAAGAGATCCACAAGCTTTGATTCAAATCTTTTTCTGTGTTTTTTGTGGGAATTTGAGTTCAAATACTTTATTGCAACTAGTATCAAAATGCTAATAGTAGTAAGAAACTTAAACAAAAGATAAAGAAGAAAGATAAGTAAGAAATTAATGATATAAAAGAGTGAAATCATTGAATACCTTCTAATGATCTAGATCTAGTATCAACGTAACAGAAGACAAACAGAAATCTTAATAGGAGATGAAAAATAACAACAAGCCTGAAATTGAAAAAGTTAGGTCAATACCAACATAACCAGTGAAAAGAGCAATGAGAGAGAGAGATGAAAACATAATGGAAGGATAGAACTACCTCCACTTGAGTTAAGTCCTTGCTCCTCCTGATTTTCTTGAGTCTTTGTTAAGTAACGTGATGTTGATCTAGATGCAAACAGACAGGATAGGATTGATAGTGAATTAAGGGATGGCCGGCTTTGATGATGGATCAGAATTGTGGTTCTTGTTGAGTCTGGGGATTCACTCAATCTGGGTCAAGTCTCAACCTCAATTCAACACCCGCGCATGCATATACATAAGTATTCAATTAGCACATTACTGTACCGCAGCAGATCAGGATTAATTATCTAACATTTTTTCTTAGAAACAAACCACATAGGTGTCCCTCTAAAGACCCTTGAATATCCAGATTGATCATAGTCTAAAAACCTGGGCTGATTAGACTGTGTCTTCTATTTTCCCAGGTTGAGCTTTTTTATCTTTAGAGCACTCTGAAAATTATACACAATTATACAAAGAACTTCTCTTTTCTCTCTTGCGTTTATCCTTAGTAGTTGTTTTCTTTATCCTTTGAGACAAAAATATTTCCCCCCATTCTTGTGTCCTGTTTTCACTTTAG
Source organism: Puccinia hordei (assembly GCA_007896445.1). NCBI lineage: Eukaryota > Fungi > Basidiomycota > Pucciniomycetes > Pucciniales > Pucciniaceae > Puccinia > Puccinia hordei. The sequence continues at coordinate 11,209 of RDRW01000378.1, forward strand.
AGCCCCAGGCTCACAATTAGTATGAAACATTACTAACTTGGAAGATATTGAAATTCTATCTTCTCAGGTCTCCTTCCCCCTCCTTTTCCCATCCATGCCACTCCTTCCTATCTTTCAGATTGAATATTCATCTTGTCACCTTCTGCCCACAACCTTTCCCTCAGTTGTAATATGCATATAAACTAGTGATCAAAATAGGAATATCATCATCAGTCTTCTGTGCACTTTTCCCTGAGGTCTCTATAGCATACAACCTCTTGTCATGTGTGTGCTTTTCCACCACACAAACTAGCAGCTTGCCCTCAAAGAGGTCTTACTATTGTTCTTTTCAGCCTCAAGAATGAACTCTGAGTCTTTGTTATCACTTCATCCTCCTTCCATCTTGGCATAGCTTCAACAGAAGAGGATTTGGTTGCAGAATCATAGACATTTTGCTTTCTGTAGTAGAGGGAGAGGAGGCAATTGATTTCCCTGAGGTGTAATCATTGGATGGGAAATGTGGACATGGTAGCACTTGGAAAATGTTGGCAAATAAATTCTTGGCTGCATTCCAAACAGACAGGTAGCAACCTGGCTGCTGTTGATGATTCTTGCTAAGAAAAAGAAACTTGCTACAAGTTAAACAATTGCATATTTCCATTGAAATTCAGATAGTAACAACAAGTTGAGGTGAGTGAAAGCTAGCCAGCTTCTTCTAGAGATACAAGTGCTGAGGTGAAAGAGTGGTTAGGAGATAAACAATTTTGGTAAGACAAGGGTGGCCCTGAACTTTGTGGGAAGTAAAATTTGGAATACATGTGGTCTTGAAAATTGGTTTTTGCTTACTTTTCCCAGGTGGACTTGTTCAGGGAAGTGTGATTATGTGTAATTATTGGTGCCTGGATGATGCTGTTGCTGCAGGTCCATGGTGTCATTGCACATTCAACTTTTTCAGGCCCACACAACACAAGAAACCAGCATGCAACATCAGGTGACCCTGCGGGCGGCAGCAAAAGTGAACTAGCTTCCAGGAAACATTTCATCAACCTCATACAGGAAGATTTTCCGCCATGGAGGCCAACAAGGCAGATAAAATTCTTTGCTGACCGGATGGAAAAGTGAGAGGCCAACCAATCAGTAGTGTCTTTCCTTAATTCTGTGGACCCAAAACAGAATTTGATCATTTTTACTGATGGATCTGCACATAAAAAGGGATGGCGCTGCAACCATCACAGCCAATGGCAAAAACTATCCACTTGTGTATCTGGGCCCTCACAGTACTGCCTCCAACTTCAAATGTGAATTGTATGTCATTGGTTGAGGTCAACCTACTTTAAACTGGTTTTTTTTTCATCCTAGTTATACTGGGATGAACTCAGCCTAGCCAATTATTCTGGCAGTGGGGGAGTGCATTTATCAAAACCCCAGCCATAGTGCAACTCAGTGAAAAACTTAGTGCATTTGATGCATGTTGGCATGATGAAGGAATGATCCAAACCAGGTTGGGCTGCTTCTGGTTGGATTGCAGTCCAGATTCTGAAGTGACATACTTTGACTTGTATTTGATAGAAATGGACTAACATGCCTAATTACCTACCTCCTACTAGTATAACATCTCAATGATTAAAAATTGGGGTTACAACATCTGAACTTTGGATGCTGCATAGCACAAGGTATGCACTAAAGGATGCAACCAAAGAAATAGAAGTTACCAAAAATTGTCTCACTTGAAACCCAAGTACTAAAAGCATCTAGCAGAGCATGGAAAGATACACCAACATCTTGGGCATATTTTGTTCCACCAAGCCTTAGCCCCTCAATGTAAGATGGTACCAGTATAAAGCATGAAAACTTTTATTTTTGTGATTCTCTCAAGCCAAGGGGTTGACTTAGTGTATAAGTCCCAGGCTGCCTGCGGGATGGCGTCCCTCTTCTGAATTCAGAGGAAATTGAGAGATATAGGCAAGTTGACAAGTTGCCCTGTCCATGCTGTTTCATTCAATTTTTGAAGATGAAACTTGGGATGGAATACAGAATCAACTTTATTTTTCCAAAACAGATGGGAGGAATACACCATGTATGTTCAATATTTAATTAATTTGTATTAGCAAAATTCATTTTTCAAAACCGCGAGGCAATACGTGTCCCCCATGGGCTTCGACCGCACTATTCCGGTAGTTCCCGAAGGTTTTATGAAGGTATGGGAAAAATTTCCCATCTGAGCCGTTGCACCATCTGTTCGGAGCGTTACAAGATCAATTCACAGCTTCCATCTACTGAACTCTTCAACCATCCCAATTTCATCTCATTCAATTTCCCCAGTTTCGTCTCGGCTGTTTTGCATCTCATAATGATCTTCTGGTCACTCCTCCTAGTTGAGCGTGGTTTTATGTTTTGCTGTGATAGCCTTCAAATTCTAACAAGCTAAATTTATCATCAAGTTTCAGTTACACCTGCAGATTTCAGTGAAGTGCTCCAGCAAACTATTAGTAATCGGTAGAATTGATAGTCCAAGCCAGCCTTTGCGAGTGAGTCAATTGAAAGCCTCTCCAAATCCCTCATATGGAATTGATAATTGGAGCTCGGTTGGCAGATATGCAAGAAGGATCTTCTAGGGCCAGCCCTTTCAAGGCGGTCTCTAAGTCATGATTTGATTCAACAGGTGGGCAGAACATCTGAGTCCATAACAGGTACCTTACAAGATATTTGACGGATAAATGTGTGGGCTGCATTTTGTTTTGAAATCTAGGAGCCCGGCCAACAGCTAATGAGCATCCAGGGCTTAAGCGATGTGGACCCCATAGGAGACGTGCATGAAAGCTCGACTCCTCCGATGGATGGGTTGACCATTTGTGTAGAATTAGAACATCCCTCTGAGGTTGGCATCAAAGGCAATGAAGAACATGAGAAAAAAAGTGGAGAATACGCAAAAGAGCAGGATAGTGAAAAAGATGATTGTCCCATATGCCTACGTGAGCTCCCGGTGGGTACTGGAGAGAAGAGTTTACAGTGCCCATCTTGCAAACAAATCTTTCATGCAGTTTGTATCACAACCTGGTTAAACCGGCGCAATAGTTGCCCAATATGCCGGTTGGCTGTTTCTGGGATAGATCAGTACCTTACTGTAGAGTACACAATGATGGCTGGGAGTGAAGCACAACCATGGTACCGCAATCATGCAGTTGCTACAATCATTACATTTTTGTTCGCGGTTTTTACAACAGTCTTATATTTATCTCCAAAAGAGCCTGAATTATATTTATTCTATTTTATTTTATTTTTTCGAGTTGCATGTGGATGTTTTAGATTTGCATAAAAATTCCAGCTTGTAAATCATGGTGCGCCAAAAGTCCAATCTCCCCCAAATTTCACCACTCAATCCACCACATGCATCTTTAAACTCAACCTCAAGAAGCGAGAGGGCCATACAAAGAATGACATCCTTATGATGCTCAGCCCTTTGAATACTTGACAATATTCCCTATGCCCCTGCATCAACCAGATCGCCCACCCAGCCCGGCTGGGCACTGTTCTTCCACAAGCCAATACATACTTTCGCTAGTACTACAGAATATCTCTATATATTGCTCTTTTTGAACATAACTTAGCACTATTATCTGAACCAATGGGCATCAAGACAATTACAACCCGACATTCTCATAATGCTTTCATACCTAACCTTGACGTTGACGCCTAAATACAACTCAATTTCTAAGTCGAGAGACGACTTAGCAATGTGCTGGCTCAAGTGGGCTTAACCAGTTCCTTGAAGCTATGGTCAAGAAAGAGCAGACTATCGTCCGTAATTTGATACATAGAGTTTACCGCTCTTCCTCAAGTATACATCAGCTGACACATAGTACAGTTATTGACCCATGTGAGACCAGATGCGCACCGGCCAGCGCCTCTAGTGCCCAGACTAGCTGACCTCCTACTGAAGATTGACCAAGCCCTCCTCACCCATGCCAATGATGTTCCACCTCCTTGCCTCCTAGCCGCCTGGCCAACGCACAACTCAGTGAAGGTCTGATTTATGATGTTGTGATTTTTCACAGTCAAACACCATCTCAATCAAGCCGTAAATCTTTATCCCGATGATTACCACCTTGAAATGCTGGCGGGTCCTAGTCACATTGAGCTTCAAGCATAAATAAATTGGCTCATAATTAGATCTTATAATCTTGCCAATTTAACTGACACCTCTAATCCATTAGACATATCAACCTCTAAATGAGGAAGGACTCATGCTACTTTGATGGGATAAAACATGTTGACACCATCCCTTGTGAATCAATCCAGCTACCAATGGCTGCCAAGGTTGATGCCAAGTTGGGGGTGCTGAGGCGCACGCCCCCCTGCACCTCCTCAATTAGTGCACTGTTATTCTATATGTTTATGTTGTTATCTTCTACTTGTTTCTCTTTCATTTGTTTCTGTTTCTCAAACATTCCTCCACATCCCTGTATGTTATCATTTTTTCTGAACTCCCTGCTTCCCTCTTGTTTGAGCTCCATGGCCAATAATAGTGTTGAGACAAACCACATAAAATGTTAATTGAGCATTTCATTGGTATTTATCCGAAACCTGACAGTCTTGTCCGGTGGCCCACTAGACCGACCCGGTTGAAACCGTCGGAGTTGACCCGTCTAGTTCGGTGGTGTGACGCCACCAACCGGACAATGCCTGCCATAACTGTACGTTAAAGATGGCAAGGACGTATGGCGTTCAAATACCAGCAGCTCGCCGGCAGTCAGGGAGAAGGTACGGCAGGGCCGGAGGAGGGTCAGGGTCCAGCAAATCGTGCGTTTGCGGTCGGCATCCACGCGAGGTGTCGGGTGGTGCTGCTTGTTGCTAGCGAGGACAGGGATCTTTTTCGGAGAATCTTCAAAGCTTTGCATTCGCCGTAGAGAGGAACTCCGAAGGAGTCCACTACAGCCTTGGCAAAAGGTTTGACGACAGTGGGATTCGAACCCACGCCCGAAGACCGCCGATCATCCCTCCACGGCCCAATCGGACCAGGGGGAATCTCCTTAAGACGGCGCCTTAGACCACTCGGCCATGTCGCCATGGTGACACAGCGTTTTGTGTGGATTTGGTTCTGATTTCTTTATTGTCTGTCAAATCAGCCATACACAATCTTTTCATACATCTGATAACGTTGCCTGCCGCCCGTACCTCTACATCAATGTTAGATATTTTTCTTTCTGGCTGTCAAAAAATAAAACTGGTGTACTCTGCTCCAAAGGCGACCAAGTAAAAAAAAAGTGAGGAAGCGTCATGAGAGTGAGGTGAGGTGGGGTCAGAAAGTGGACATGTTGAGTATCTCGGATTGACGTTCCAAGAGCCGCATTTCATCTACAGGTATTACCGAAAGTAGAATCAAATAGATGTACGAGCAGCGTGAAAACATGAGGGAATAGTAAAGGAAGAATGAGTTTTCATGCAAGAGAAAGAGAAAGCGGGAGGCATGGATGGGGAAAGAAAGACGCAACTATCAGCCTCGATTAATGATCCGAACCCGGCTGGTAAGACCAAGAAAGCTTCAATAAACCGTTCCGATAGATCTCTGGTCGACTTGCTTGTTGTTGTCGTCACCATCATCTCTCCCCTGTCTTGTGTGTGTGGTTGATAATGACGATGATGATGTGGGATTTTTTTGGAGACAATCCATTGCCCAGACTTAGTCCGCAAAAAACTTTCCTCAAACAGACTAACCCCTGAATGACTGACAAAACAGGCCGAGAGAATAGCAAGGTAAGAAGCTAGATGGTTACCTAATTTTTGCCTGAAAGTAATGAACAAGGCAGAGAGGGAAAGAAAGGTAACAGACGAGGAATGACTGAACGGGCTGCCGACCTGACCGAAGACTTTGTCATTTAAGAGCCGAAGTAAACCAAGGCTGACTTCGACCTCCGGGGGCGAGATAATCTTGCCGGGCCAGATCTCATTCTTAGATAACCAAGCAGACTGGGGCCCGGATTGTTGGATAAATAGGCCCTCATCCTTGATCATGAACCGCTGTCCCGATACTTTCCTTAAGGAAGTCTGAGAGCTTGTCGTCTCATACTCTGACGCCCTTTGCTGCTCCGGTCTATCTCCACAAAGAAAAAAAAAGGGAATTGGCTTCTCTTCCCCACAAAAAAAACCACTCTTTGCAAGTGTGTACGTGTATACTGACGTTTGACTTTCTTTGGGCCATCTACTCTGGATAAATGAATCAAGTACCCTTCTAGCTTGTTTGAGAAAGCATTCTTTTCCGCAGACGTCGGAGAGTTCGCTGAGCTCGAGGGAAGAGGAAGAAAAAACATCGGATGGCTGGGTCAACCAAGCCAACGTCCATCCTTCGACCTGAACAAATGCATGAGCAGAAGGAGCATCACAAAATAGCCACCAGTGATAATGTCTGAAGGATATCTGAGGAGGTTTACGTACTTGGAGCCAAGAGACTGAGCTCGGTAATCTGCCATTGTTGACGTAGATTTGGAGCCGTTTAAGAGCAGCGGCGTCCGAGGTGGACGGTGGGGGTGAGAGACGCTCGAGTGGGGCCTTTTGAGTGTTAGTATGCGGGGTGGTACGCTGATGTGCACGAACGAGGGGGTCGGCATGATGAAGTGAGGATGGGGGCCGGGAGGAGCCCGAGGGGTCGGGTTGGGGAGATCCGGTGAACGAGTATGAGCGAACGAAGTTCAGAGTGGCGAGGCTATCAATGCTAAGCTCAGACATTGCATCGGCCAGGGCATGCTCCACGTTGAAGCTTGGTGAGCAGGGGTTGTGTTCGGAGTGGTCGATGGAAGAGGTGGAGGGGAGCACTGGCTTCTTTTCAACCGCTGGGTCCACCACTGTGACTAACTCGGAACCTACGACTAAGTCTTGGGCTTCCGTCGGCAGGCTCTGGATCTGCGATTTATCTTCGGGTGACTCGCTCACTGTCATGGTGCCGTACAGGTTGTCTAGATTGTCTGGGTAATGTAATACACTAGAATGGGAGGTTTGAACTGCCGGATAGATCGCAAGAAGGTTGTGCGGATAGCTAAGCCTTGTTCGTGAGGTGACTGTGATGGATGGAAAGAGGAAAAATAGGTTGTTAGCAGGGGCCGATCAAGCGTACATGCATTACACATTCCACAAACCAGTGGAGTGTGGGGACTTTCGATAGGCCAAGGGGGTAGGGCTGGGGATAGCCTGTGTGACTATCTCAGGGTCCGCAGGGGAAGATTTGATGGGGACGAGCTGGGGCGGGGAGGTCCTTGGGGGCAAGCCAATGTCGGCGCGGAGGAGCTGATCGAGTGATTCGGACTCGGTTTCGATATGCTCGAAAAGGTTTGAGGGTAGGACGAGCGAGGCAGAGGCCCACTTGAGAGCCCTGTGGGCCCAGGCGCTCGCCGGCTTGACGGCCAAGCTGGTTGTCGAGGCCAGCTTCGGCTGCAGACTCGTCAGCGTGCCGAAGTCAAAGCCTGATATTCGCTTCATGATCACGTTCTGTTCCTGTTCCACTGTGCCCACTTTTGCCATTGGTCGCGCTTGAGCACGCCTGGACTCGCTTCCTTCTAAAAGGCTCAACAGATATCGGAGAAGAGTCTGGATGTCCTCTTGTTTGATGGGCCCGGTCGAGGACGGCAAGTGTAACACCTTTTGGTCGTGTATGAGGATCGGAAGCACCGAGAAGCTGGGGCAGATTTCGTTGACAAAGCGTGCGAATAGATCGACCGGCGCTCCAGGCATCTCAGGCGAGTCCAAGAAAGGCGACTGTAAGCCTGCATACACACACAAATCATTAGAGATTCTGATGAATTAATTCAAGTAAAAATGGTAAGCAAGGCAAAACTGACCACCAAAGAGTTCATGGAAATCGACCGCGCCACACCCGGTCTTGCCGACGCTCCATCTCCACAGCCGGACCGACCAAAACTTCTCAAGTCTTTCACGCAATTGCTGGGGATGACTGAGCAGCAGTGTGTTGATAGAACCATGGAGGAGATGGTACTCCTGAGCGGCTGATGAGAGTGAGTTCAAAAGTACGGTTTCGGATGGCTCGTAGCTCGATGATAGTGATTGCTGGTTGAGGATGTTGAAGGTGTCGGATAGCTTTGAAGTGATGGTTTTTGATGGACATGGCTTCTCGGGTAGCTTGATGACCTATTCTAGATATTTGGTTTTTAGGGACATTTTAGTTCAGGCTTTCACACAGCAGTTATTGGTTGTGAAGTAGTATGTACTAACCGCAGCGAGATAGAGGCTTGGTTCGGGCTGTAGGAGTAAGATCTTTTGGTTCTTTGAATGGACCGCCTTGATCTCTTGGGGTTGTCCGACGGGGTTGAGTCCATGGCAAAGTATGGCAGTGAAGTTGACGAGCCCCTTGATGAGGCCAATTAACCTATCTCTCTTCTCTGGGGTTAGTACTGGTTGGCTGAGATGAGTGAAGTAAAGTACCGAGTCTTGTTCGGCTTGAGATGCGTTTGACCAGATGATGAAGGATGATAGTGTTGGGAATGGGATGGTGTGGTTCATCGTGGGTGGTAGTTGAATGGTTTGTTCTAACTGGACATGGGTTGTTGGCCAGGGAGTGTATCTATTTGGTTTGCAAGGACTTGGAGGATTCCTTCAATTTTTTTTTTTTTTGCTTTGGGAACATGGATTTTAAGCCATGAGCTGTGGGTTTTTTCTCAAGTTTTTGCCAAAACCTCGTGTCAAAAACAGTCGATATGGCAGCCGTGAGTGTTACGGAGTTTGCCCCACTCTGCTTCAATCAGAGTACAGCTGGCCTAAAAAGGCTTGCGGCTTTTGCCGTAAACTTCCAAACCTTGCGTGATTTTATAAAAGAGCACAAAAGTCTTTGACGGGGCGCTGTAGTCATCAATCAGCCAACCGGTCCAACACATCAGCTTAAGGATGCAACCCGGCATACCGGGTCCGAGTCAATGTAATCCGCAACCCGATCCGGCTTTTTTTTCGGGTCAGCCGGGTAATGGCCGGATCCCTAGCCTGGCCGTTGTAGACTCACCCATCTGCAACAGAGAGGTCATTCTCTACTATCACAACAGAACATGACCTCCAAAAATCAACCTACACGGTCCTCCAGCTCAAGCTCCTCTAGAAGCAACATTGAAACCATAACCCCAGCCTCTGGAACCTCCAATCCCATAAGTAAAAAGAGTTGGGTGTGGAAATATTTTAAAGCTGCTGAAATACAAGACCGCTTACAACCTTTGACAGGCAAGCAGGATTCCGGGAGGCACAATTGTGTGCGGAGAGAAGCTAGCTGTCAATAAACGTGGATCAACCAAAAGCATGATAAATCACTTGGCTTGTATACATGGGATCCACTCTGACCATCACTAGACTGGAGCAATCCAATGTTTCATGAAGCCAACAAACCCCAAGGGACCCAAGAAGCTTGGACAAGACACCCTGAAAGCAGCAGTCACTTGGTTTGTCATTTCATCAAATATCCCTTATCAGGTTGTAGAAAACAATGCTTTCAAAGAACTGCTTGCACTCTGTGACCCAGCAACTAAATCACTTCTCTGTGGAAGAGAAACCTTATCAAAATTTATCCAATCTTGCTTTAATCAAGGCCAAAATCTCCTCTGCAACCAATTCCAGAAAATCAAATCTAAGCTCAGCCTGACCTGTGATGTGTGGACTTCATCTTCCAATATCTCTGTACTCAGTGTGGCTGCCCACTGGATTGACAGAAGCTTTGAACTCAAGGCTATTGCACTTGGAGTCAAGCTTGTTGAAGGTTGTGAGCCTGGGTCTCTAAAGTGACAACAGGACACAAGGTTTGGGGGGGCACTACTGGTTGTATTTCAAGGATATGGGATCCAACTAGTAGAGGAAAAGAGAAGAGGAAAGGGGAAGGGAATTTATTGATCTTTTATTGTTTGTTTGTTTGTTTAGAGTGCTCTTAAGATCAATGAGCTCAACCTGGAAAAGTTGGCTAAGCTGTGCCAGAGTCTTTAGAAGTGCAACAGCCTCCTCACACACTAAGGAAACAGTGGAGGGACAACAGAATTAGTAAACTAATCTGCCCTGATTTTTAGACTTGTAGTCAAGGTTCTAAAAGGGTAACCTGCTGATGAATTGATCTGATCTCTTGATTGATGGGGGAAGGAAAAGGGAAGAGGGGAAGGATAAGGGAAGACAGAGAAGGACTACTGTCAGAGAAACAAGGTTCAAAAAGGGGACTGACTGACAATACTTGAAGTACTGGGTGAAGGAGGCCTTTTGTTGGTTAGAGTGGTGAGCTGTAACTTGCTGAATCCTTGGATGTCTGAGTTGGTGGTTCTGGGTGTCTTGAGTTTGTGTATCCTGCCTGCAACGGGGGATACACCAACTTCGAAAATTTTCAAGGTTTGCTTATGTAATCTAACATGTAGATGTGGTTGGCTGGACTTATTTCACTTGCCCAGCCAGCTGTAGCATAGAATTGTTTATTTAATTACACTGCCAGCATAATTGCCTAGGTTGAGTTCATCCCAGTTAAACTAGGATGCAAACAACCAATTTAAAGTAGGTTGACCTCAACCAATGAAATATAAAACCAAGGGGGGTCCCTTGGATTTATATTTCATCAGTTGATTTCAACCAAGTTTAAATTGGTTGAGTGCATCCCAGTTTAACTGGGATGACTTCGTCCTAGGTAATTATGCTGGCAGTGTTACTCCATGAAGGAGTTGAGCAATTACAAATTGTTCAGTGAACACTATGGTCAAATTTTAATGAAGAATCAGAATTTGAAGTCAAAACAAGGTTTAAACCTCAGGGTAAACAGATATGAGACTTTTTTGACTTAAAGAAGAAGAGAAGACAGACTTTAGGTCAGCTGTGCTGGCTCTAAGGCTGACAAAGGTAACCATTCTGGTGTCACCCTGGCTGCCCATCTAGCTGATTTTATCAACAGCTTCAAACTTGGTGAAAAGATATTTTGCATTACAGCCAACAATGCATCTAACAATTGAACTATGGCAGCACATCTAGCAACTTTGATTGCCTTCAATCCATCTCAATGCATGCTTGGATGCATGGCTCATGTTATCAATCTAGCTGCACAATCTGGAATTCAAGCATTTTCAACTGGATCAGCTCCACCTCCACCCAAGAATCATTTGATCATCCTAAACAATATGCCTGAAAGAGTTGAGATTTCCAGTGCAATTTCTAGAATCAGCAAAACTACAGTTGCAATTGCATTTCACTCAAGACCCTGGAGTCTTTGATGTTTCTTAAAGAATGGATCAAGCACAATATTGTAGACATTGACTCAATAAGTTAATTTAGTCATCTCCTACTTTTTCTTTTTCTGATTCTGATTCTGATTCTGATTCCATTTCCATTTCAGTTTCTGTTTCCATTTCTGTTCCAATTTCTGTTTCTGTTTCCTTTTCTCCCTCTCTATCTCTACACTCACATGTAAATAGCCATCAAAAAACACCCAGTCTTATAAATTATAGCCCTTTTGGGTACCTGATCACCGGGTTCCCAATTGGGGAGTCTGTGACCCGGCCCCTCACAGTACCCAACCGGGCTGTGCCGGATCTGCAGGGTCCAGGTTGCATCCTTACATCAGCTGTCAACGGCACAAAATTAAGTTTCTCTTTCATCACTTTCCTCTCCCCATTTCCCTTCAAGTTGCTAATATTCCCATTTCATATTCCAAACAGTGTACTGTAAATATGGCAACTTATTTCAATTTAAGATTGTTCAGGCATCACTTAAATGGATCAAGCCTTGACAAGACAAAAATTTCAAATGGTGCCAACATCAAACCTCTACCTTGCCAAAATACAAAAGAAAACATGTTCTCATTTCTGTGCACACATCTCAGTACAAACAATCTCAAAAAAACTACACTTGCAATATGGATTGACCCAAAAGACAATGCAGTAGGTCCATCCAAACCAAGATTTTGATGAGTAAATGGATTACATCAGTCTAATGGCCCATTAAAACCCCAAGTGCCTTTTTCTCACAGGTTTGTTTTCCTTCCTAACTCTTTATCCTAGATAACAACCACTAACAGTTTTTACTTGTTATCAACCAGATTCAGATGAGAGTGGTGTATGCCTTGATGGTCTTCAAAAAACTAGAGGACTGGCCCCAATTGGCAAGTGTAAAGATCAGGCCCCTTTTTCCCATGCAACTCACTGCTCAACTTTATACCTGCTATTTCTCTCACGGGGTTGGTTGCAGTTATGTTCCAAGAAGAAAGGGTTAACCAAGAACACTTTGGTTTTTAATCCAACTTGGAAGAATAATTTGTCACGCTCTCTGATGCCAAGGACTTATATCCTTCTAGCTACACAAGGTGCAAGGCAAAAATTATGGGAAAAAAGGGGTTTTTGATCTTTTATATTAATATTTAAAAGATCAAAGATTTCATGGAGGGGCCAGCAAGCTGGGGTGTTTAGTTCCCTCCAAAGGTGTTTGTGCTAAAAGCAGAGAACTGAAACTTTAATACTGGGGCCTGCAAGCAGGGGTGTTTAGTCCCAGTGAAATAGTGGCTAAGAAAGGGCCACAACTCCTAGTAGAAAAAGACTTACTGTAGTAGGCTTTGATGGAAGGAGGTGGGGGGCTTTCTTATGGTAAACTGAGCAGCTGGAAGCGGTTGGAAAGGTGCACTGGAATGCTGGACATATTTGGGGTTGATGACAAGAGGCTTTGAAGTCTTGAAGACTGATTTACTGGGCAGGACACTAGTATGCTGGACTGGTGGAATGCTGGTGGTAAAGATGATAAAGCTGGGGAATCAAAATACAGGGGGAAGAAAGAGCCTCTTAAATGCCTTTCTGGAGCCTTTATGGCAAAACATCAAGTGTTATTTTGGCTATGGGAACACTACAAGGAAGGAGTTATCCTTAGTAGAAATAAATGATGTAACTTATCAAATTATTACATGTACAGGCTGTTAATAATTAATACAGTCTTTCATTCATCTTTAGACATCATCTTAGGGCTCTTCAAGAGCTCTTATTTTGATGTACAAAATGTATTGATCACTGGATCAATAGAATAAAAAAGAAATAATCAAATTATAGTACAGAATCTTATTTCTGTTTAATTTGGTTATTTCATATATAAATTTCTGTACCATGAGAGTTCTTGTCATACTTGAATGTTGGGCGCTTTTACAGCTCTCCATTCAATTATTTGACAAGCAAACATCCTGGGAAAAGTGTCAGCATTTGGTATTTTCCCGTGATTTAAAGGAGCTTGTCATTTATTTTAATTGTACAAGTTCCTTCTGGATTGTTTGAAGTATTCTAATGTTTTCTTTATCCCTGGTTTTTTGTTTTTCATGGGTTATGATATTATTTAACTTATACTGTATTTATTTGTATAAGTTAATAATAATACAAAGACTGTAAAACAGTGTGGTATTTATGTCAAATGTTATTTAATATTTTATTTATGTGTTTAAAGGATAATTACATAGTTTAATTAAGTAATTACCCCGTATCTTAAGGACTTCTAATTACTGGAATAATCTCATATTACATATGTTTATACCTAGTAAGTATTTTAGCGCTTAGTAGGAGTATTCTTTTAAGTTAATTTTATTATTAGAAGGAGTAAGTTTTCTAGGATACTTTGGCTGAGGTACCCTAGGTTATTTTACTTGCTCTTCCAGAATATGAAATAATGTTCTCACTTATCTCAAATTTTAATGAGTTATTATTTATTTTTATTATTAATTTATTCATCATATTTGTTTATTACATTATTACTATGTAATAATGTTTATATTCTAAAATGTTATCTTTTTCTTATGTTTATTAAAATTTCTGTTACATTATTACTTATGTAATAATGTCTCTTTCATATGTATTTTTTTATTAATTAATTATTTCTTATTTATTGTTCTAGTCAGGTTGTCTCTGAACTAGTAGCAAGCTGACATAATTGGTGAGTTTCTTGGATTGTATAAGAATAAAATTAGCTTGGAATCATTGGATAATTACCAGTATCCTTAGATTTTTATAATGAATCCATTTCCAGGCCCCAACAGTGTCCTTGTAATGGATAATTCAACCTTCCACCACAATGGCTGCATTTCCAAAATCATTGCAGCCAGAGGATGCCAGGTATTCTATATTCCCCCATACTTACCTGATCTGAATCCCATCAAAACAGTATTCAGTGTCCTTAAGTCTTATTTGAAATGGTCCAGGCAATTAGATGGAGATGCAGACAACAGAGAAGAAATATGTGGATTTGCCCAGCTGGTTTTTACCTGATCTCACTTGCTACCTATTCTGAGGCTGTGTCTACATTGATTGAAATGTTATCATTTTCTAACATTGTAAACTTCTCCCCCCTTTTTTAGTATTGTAACCTCTTCCCCCCTTTTGTCTTCTAGTTGTAAACTACTTCCTCATTTTATTTCCTGAATAATGAAAAACATTACTTATTTTTTTCCCTATAATTTTGAGATGACTGAATAATTAAACATCAGCTTGTACTTTCAGCCTTTCAGTCATCACAGCTGACCTAAATCCTGCCTTATTCCCATCTCTCCCCATAATTAATGAATAATTACCCCAGATCTTTTTATCTTTAATCTTAATCATTATTTTGACTCAATGTTCTGTTTCTTCATGATACTTCAACCTTATTGCTCACTGAACCCTTTGTAATTTCTCAAATCCTCCATAGGGTAATTAAATAAACTATTCTACACCACAGGTGGCTGGGCAAGTGAAACAGGGCCAGCCAACCACATCTACATGTGATATTACATAAGCAAACCTTGAAATTTTTTGAAGTTGGTGTATCCCCCATTACAGGCAGGATACACAACCTCAAGTCACCTAGAACCACTACCTCAGGAACCCAAGGATTCAACCCAGTTACAGCTCACCACTCTAACCAGCAAAAGGCCTCTTTCACCCAGTACCTCAATTATTGTCAGTCAGTCCCCTTTTTGAACCTTTCTTCTCTTAAAGAAGTACTTCTCTGTCTTCCACTTCTTTCCTGTCTTGCCCTTTTCCTCCATGTTCAATCAAAGAATCAGATCACTTCTTCAGCAGTAGAACCTTGAATATAAGTCTAAAAATCAGGGCTGATTAGTTAAGTCTAAAAATCAGGGCTGATTAGTTAAGTCTAAAAATCAGGGCTGATTAGTTTACTAATTCAGTTTTCCCTCAACTGTTTCCTTAGTGTGTGAGGAGGCTGTTGCACTTCTGGCACAGCTAAGCCAAAATTTCCAGGTTGATCTCATTTCATTTCAAAGAGCACTCTAAAAAAATAAAGAACAAACAATAAAAGATCAATCAATCTCTTCCCCTTCCCCTTTCTTTTTCCTTGATGTTTCTACTAGTTGTATCCTCCATATCTTGAAATAAAACCAGTAATGTCCCCCATTCTTGTGTCCTGTTGTCACTTTAGAAACCCAGGCTCACATGTACAGTTTCCTATGAGATGACTGAACAATTGAAATAGTTTTTCCACTGTCCCCAGGCGATTTAGTGACTGAATTAGATGAGGTGAGAAATTCATCAATGATAAAATTTGCTTTTAGTCATATATTTCAGATCTACAGTGTGTGAAAAAAATGTAGAAAGTCTTCTCAAGAAGAGAATAAAATAAGGAAATGAGGAAAAGAATCTAATAATAAAGAAGGAAATGGAGCCTATTAGGCCTATTGTTCTACTGAAAAACAATAACCTATATTTTTTAGATAAAATTCATAGTTTGCTACAGGATTCCTCTGTCTAGATCATTATTTTTCATCAACACCTTTCTGTCCCTGATATATCCAGCTTTAATATTTTCTTCATTAAAACTTCAACTCTAGCCTATCAGGCAGTATTTGAAAGCTCACTACACTCCTCAAAATGATACACCCACTAGTATTTTTATTTCTGACTTCCCTTAAGTTTTTTGGTGAAGTAGTCTTTGACTGTGCAGATACTGGGCAATGGCAGAGGCCTAATTTTTGGTGTGGAAAAGATGTAGATAACCAATACTACACATGTAAGTTTTATTCATTTCTATTGGGGACTTCCCATCTATTCTGCAGCCGCTGGGGATTTTGCCTCAGAGCTGTAGAAAAGATTCTAGTAGAAGTTGAACTAAATATATACCCTGGTGATTTCCTCTTCTTTTGAACCCTATAATGTGGTTTTGGCTGCAAATGCAACACAGATTGATAAATCTGGATTCACATTTTGTGACACTGGTTCTGATAATAACTATTCCTCTTCAGATGTAGTGGATAATCATGTGAGTATAATAAACTGAATCTTTAGATTTTGAAACCCAATCTAACCCTTGAATTTTCTTAATCAGAAATCACCACAACAGGTTGATTTTGCATATACAAATGCATACTGTCTAACGCCTCGTTTGGGAGCGCAATATGACAGGCATAATATTCTATGCAAAGTTCATGCAATATGCTCATTACTACGCTGTGAGAACTCCTTTGGGACGGATGGCAGTTCTGTGAGGGAGAAATAACAATAAGGTATTCCAACTAAGCAATACTACTGTTACGGGTGGTTTGAAAGACCTGCCCCTCTGTTATACTACACAGAATTCTTACAACAAAAATTTATTTATTGTTGTGGCGTAAAACTTTATGATAGAGAAAACTATGAGTAGCAATCCCTTATCAGTCTTAGATCAGATGTTTGTTAGCAGAGCAAAGATATGTATGTTCTGGGGTGGATGATGAATCAATGTGACTATTCAAAATTGTATTGCCTTCTTTCTTATCCTTCAGCTAAGAGAGCAAAGTGATGAAAACACTTTTGCTTTTTCTTAAGAGCACACCAAAAAGGGGCAACCTTGATTGAGATCACTACTGGATGCTATGAGTTTTTGTGCAACTACAAAATAGAATTACTTCCCAAAAACTGGCATGATTCTCCTTCTTGGGGGGAACAACCTCCCCTTTATATAGTAAAATATGAAGCATTTTAGCTGGTGAGTAAAAATATGAGGCATTTTAGCTGGTGAGTCCTAGACAAGCATGTGATGAATCATGTGACTATACATGTGACTCTACGTGTGACTATACATGTGACTCTACGTGTGACTATACATTAAACTCTAACTATGTACTTATGTGTGACTATACATTAAACTCTAACTATGTACTTATAGTTTAAACAAAACTGATTTTTATTCTGACTGGGTTTTGTCTAAGTGCAGCTGGCCCTGTGGTTGTTCAGAGGGTGGCTATGGGTTAAATACCCGGCAGAATCCAATTTGTCCATAAAAAAACTAGTAATATCCCTCCTTTTTGATATAACACTATGCTTTTATGTACTTTTGATACTTGAACACATTTAGCACACCACAACGCCCTGGAATAATGTCTGAGCAGATGATTATTGGAAAGCGTATGATTGTGGTATGTTGCTTCTTTACAACCCTATATACAGGCTGTTGCCAAACAGCCCAAGATAATATTTCACAAAAATCATGATATCATGCTCCCAAACAAGGCCTAAATTTCTAGAACAATTCAATACTGCATTTCCAAGGATAACAGTAGTGTTCACAGTTATGGATCAAGAACTTTGTCAATGTAAAAACATAAAACAAATCTGCTTGCACCAGGAAAAAACAATGATCACTTGGCTAAAAGTGACATTTAAAATTAAAAAGGGGCCTTTGTACTTTCTGATTTCACTTGTAGACAAGTGATCATTGTTTTTTCAATTGTGACCTGTTTGAATAATCTCAGTCAAAATCATGCATGTTTTTATTTTCATATAGTTATTCAGCCAAAGTTTAAAATTCTTTTTAATTTCATTTGGAGAAGAAGAATTATTGTTCCATAAATCAATCTCAAATGATTTTTTTACACTAAATTCCATTAGTGCCACCATAGATGATAATTTTTCCTTCAATTAATTGAGTTTTTACAATAATTGGGATTCATCATTTCTGCACCACCACAGTCACTACAGTGTGTTTGGTTATTTCTATATCAAAAATAGATTGTATCATGAGATGAATGTGAAGGCAATGAACCACCACACCAGAAAAAAATAGAAAATCTACATTCATGACTACAAGAAGAACACCAGAAATGGATGGAATTTGACATTCAAGAGCTCAAGGCATGCTCTATGCTGAAACTGGGCTGAACTTTAATTTTCAGTTGATTTTAACTGACTGCAATCCCTTTCTTATTCAAGATTAACAATGTACAAGCATTTTCCATTGTCTAAATGAAGTTTGACTTAATACTACTGTGAGTTAATGTTTGGTAGTTGCTTGAGTATTTATTACAGTGTATCACACAAGTTGTTATTTTGGCTTTGATCAATTTTTCTGCTAATTACAATGTAATTAGCGAATACCATGACCGTTATAGTGATCAATACAACACGACACGAATCAAACCGGAGTATGACGTCATTCATCCAATAGTGGCAACCTCTCTGCCCTGAGGTCTGGTTGTTGACCCCTCAAGGCTTCTATTAGGTCGGCTCCTCCAAGCCGCTTGGATTTGTATCTCATTGGTTATCGGTAGAAATGTCTACGAGTACCTCACGGCCACAAACAAAGCCAGAGACTGTCGACCATAATCCAAGCGAGCAGTTAGGTTCATGGATCGTTGCCGTGACCGAGAGTCGCGGTGTTGGCCGGGAAGTGGGCATCGTCGGCTTCGAGTTCGAGTTTGGTCAAATCATACTATCTCAGGTAAACAAATTCCTAATTTCTCTTAGCTATAGTCGGAGCACATCAGAACTTATTCCAGCCGTCTTGAACCGGCATTGGGTTGGATAATAGTTGGCGGACTCTCAGACATATGCCAAAACGATTCATTGGCTTCGACAAGTTTGTCCTGGGACTTATTTCAATGGTGCTCAGCTATTGATCCAGTTGATCTTTCCTATAGAGACCTCCATCGCAACTGCTTTTGGTAGCACCCGCCTCACCGAATTCCTTGACCATCTTACACACTACACTTAAACATCTCTTCCCAGCCATTCCTTTGACTGTTCTTCCCCGAGCCAGTTTTGCCTCCGAAAAAGGTTACTCTCTCCTCCAAGGCTTGTGTTCACCTGGAGCGAAATCAGAAGCAACGCTTGCTGAAGCCAGACAGAAGTATTACGCCCTCGGCGCGGCGTCGGCGGTGATTGACTGGATCCACAAAAAGCTTATTCAAACCGGAAAGTCACATTGGGAAAGACACTCTTTAAATGTTAAATGGCTCAGTGTTGAAGGTTGCATGTTGATCGATCGCAACACTGCCTTAGACCTTGAATTGATCAGCAATGTTAGTAGCTCCCGACAAACTTCTTGTGTTGTTCATCAAATCTTGAAACTAAAGATCCAGATACACGAATCAAGGCTGTTTCTTCCAAATCCAAGCAGAGTCTTTTTGGTTTACTAAATCACACGTACACGCCAATGGCTAACCGCTTGGTCAGCAGTCCACCATAATGTTCTTGTCGATTTAAATACTAATGATTTGTTTGAATGTTTCGTATACATTCATTGATGGATTAAATTCGATCACTTAGCTTCGAAGTAACTTACTTGCACCCCCTACGGAGATTGAAGTTATTGACGGAAGACTTGATGCTGTTGAGGAATTAATCGAGTTGGAAGACTCCTTCTTTAATCTTCGGAAATCTTTAAAGCTGTCAGTATCTATGTTTGGACTAAACGTTTTTGCGTCCATGGCATCACAAGGCTTAGAGGATTTAAATCTCTGTCTCGGTCTTCTGAAGTTTGACTCAAATCGATCTCGACAAGCTTATTGGCCGTATCAATTTGACTGAACTTGCTAGTAGCAGATCTAGTTGCAACTCTGAATCGGGAAGTCGATCAATCACAAGTTTACCTTCATCTTCCAAGAAGAAAAGATCCACAACGCAGGATCCTTCCCTGGCAATTACTAAAAAACTCGAGCTTTTGAAGTCACTTCGAACAATTCTTCAATCTTTAAATCCCATTCGGAGTGCATTATCAACCTGTTCTAGCGAGCTTCTATGCCTAGCTTCAAGCATTTTTCAAGACTCCTTTCTGGATGAAATCTCTTCAGTTATCCAACTTCGTGTAAATGAAGATTCGTTTCTTGGAATTCAAAAGGGTAGTCTCGCAAAGCAAAACGTTCATGCCTACGCCATCAAAGCTGGTTTAGAGAACCAATTATTAAATGTAGCGTGAGTAGCTCCGCAGAAATAAGTTGACGCGTTTTGAGGTATCATTGGCCAACTGAAAACCACCCTTTCAGCCGAGAGACATACAAGGAGAACTTATCAGATGCCATGGCGATGTGCGAAGCTTTAAAGGAGGAATATAATTTGCCGGCACTAAAATTCATCTTTGAAACCAGGGCCGGGTTCATGTTACAGATTAAGAAAGATGATTTACGGGCCACCAGCAAAGATACGGCCGATCATCCTGACGGTCTTCCAAAAATTTTCACCAACGTTGTATGCCGTTTTCCTTTCTTCTTTCTTGTATTCAAGGAAGCCTGGGCTCGCACATCGATCCAAGTTGCTTATTTCTGTTCAGGTAAAAAGGGGGAAGACCCTGCATTTTACCTGCTTAGACTTGGTCAGTCAGAGAGCTGTGGGGACTCGAAAAACTCAGGTTGATGTTCCTACGTTTGATTTACTTTCATAGAAAAAGAAAAATCAATTAATCATCAACTCTTATCAAGAGATATGTCTATTAAGGTAGAAACTTCACAATATGAATTCCCATTCCTTTCACATTTAAATGTAGAAACATAACTAACCTGCAAATTTTCGCTTGAAATAGTGAAGAGTTCGTCGTTTATTACAGCTTGGAGCTAGTCTGAGACTCTGACTAAGCTATTCCAGAGTTCTAGACGGGATCTTTGAAGAATTCAAGAAAAGGGTCTCGACTTTCTTCAGGCTATCCGAAGCCATTGCTTTACTCGATATGTTGGCAAGGTCAGCTAGTTTTCCCTTTTCTATGTGCTAGTTGCGTTTTAAATCTCATTTCCATCCTTAGTTTTGCACATGTGGCGAACACTCGAGAATATGGCGAGTAGTTTCGAAGTGTGAACTTCAAATACCTGACTCTGGAGCTTATGATTACTTCAGTTCGACCTGAGTTCACTGACACTCTAGCGATAAGTGATGGCAGACACCCTATAAAAGAGCTGTTTGATTCAGAAAGCGAAGAGTTCGTGCCCAAGTAAGTCAAACTCTGATGAAGCTAAATGTTGCTCGTGTTGAACATAAATTTGGTCAATTTGGGCTGGGGCATCCGTAAAGTGACACATATGCCAACGAATCATGCTCATTCCAATTGGTGACGGGACCGAGTAAGCTTTACTCATCCACTTTATCCTCCATCCTTTCCCTCTAACGGCTTCAATTTAACGACCATAGACATGAGCGGAAAGTCGATATTTTTGCGACAAATTGCTTTAATGGTTGTTATGGCTCAAGTAAGGCGTCATGCTTTCTTTTAAACAACGAGATGAAATAGAGTTCGCTCATTTTTGTTTATGAAGGTGGGATCCTTTTGCCCAGCCAAATATGCCTCGTTTCCTATATTTGACTCTCTTTTAACCTGCCTCTCGAAGAATGATGACATTGAGGCTGGCCTATCGACTTTCTCTTCTGAGATGAAAACGTGAGTCGTCTTCAGCATGGTGCATTGGTTATTATGATAGTTAAAACAAAGCCCAATAAAATTTAACATGCAGCTGATACATATCCCATCACTCGAACTCTCCCTAGAGTATCCGGTATACTTTCATCCATGGCTGTGTGTAGCAACTCTCTTATAATTATAGATGAACTTGGAAGAGGTACATCCCCCCTGGAAGGAGTGGGAATTGCTCATGCATTTAGCGAAGAAATTATCAAAGCGAGATCGTTCTGCTTTTTTGCAACTCACTTTAGAGTACGCAAGCTTAATGCTTACGTTTATTTGGATCCAGGATTGGTTCTTATTCAACATCATGACTTTCTGCAATTTTTACCAGGAACTTTCTATGACGTTGGTAAGTTTGAACTCTGTCCTCCCGCGAAGAGGAAGTATCCGGCTAATTTACTCGTCAGAGTGTATATCCCAATGTGGCCTGCCTTCATTTGGAGACCATATTGAGCAAGCAAGAAGCCACAATGGGTTTAAAGTTTCCCCACAAAGTTCATGGGTCAGCGATCAACTTGTAATAACTAATCGGAATATTCTTACTGGCTGATGGCCGATCTATTGTTCAGAGGGGCCGTGAAGAATGCAGGCTATGGTGAGAGCCTTCTTCTTCTATCTGAAACTCCAACCATGTATGAATGATCTGTTTCCCTGCAGGTATCGAACTCGCTTCGATTGCTGCCTTACCTCAAGATGTTCTGAGTCGTGCCAGAAAGATTTCCGATGAGATGACAGCACTACGTAATGAAGTAGAGAGAAACAGCAACACGAACAAAGTCTTGAGGAGACGAAAAATACTGTTAGAGGTATGAGAACTATCTTGGTCAAATAATTCAACTTCACGACACGTAGACCCAAAGAACTCATGAAAAACACAAACGTTTTATTTGTATTTGTGATCAAGGTATGTACGACCTTGAAGAATTTGGCGAACCATAGCAAACTTACATCCTCCGAACTCGGGAGATTTTTAAAAGATTATCAGAGAGATGTCATTCATCGCTTACAGCCTGATGAAGATATGTCTTCCTCTGGATCATAGACCACCCCCGCTTATTTTTCCGTCACAAAGATCTTATGTTATCAACGAGGCCAGTTCGTCTGACCAGCTTAGCCAAATTGAGATAGCCAGTTTGATGCTTCATAATGACCCATCCTAGTCAAAATCTCATATGACCGAGTTACCGTGGATATATCATAGAAATGTAGCATGTACTGGCCCTTAGAAGAATTGCACAATACTATAGGAAACTTGGATCTGAAAAGGCATTTTTTTTTATTTCCGCCAGGACATGGTATGGCATGATATTAATTTGCAGTGGACAGGATGATTTTGTTTCATTTAATTGGGCCAAGCGTGACAGTTGGAAGTAATGTTGAGAGAACAAAAGTGTGGGATGAGCAAGTTTCTTGTTGTAGATCCGACCTTACACCTTACAACCCACCACAATGTGAAGGTGGAGAGTTCAGAGATACGAGATTTGCTAAACAAAAACAAAACAATAAATCTTCCATCCACAGCTTGAACGTTGAACGAGCCATCAGTCTTGAATTAATCTCATGGTATGTTGGTAATGAAGCTTAGATCAGGACGCTTAGCGGGGGTATGGAGCCAACAACTTCAGGAGGGTCTCAGAGTAGTAGGGCAAAGAGTAAAGAGTATAGTTACAGGGGAAACAGATGGAATGACTGGATCTATACAAGCTACGACTTCAAGCTAACTTCCATCCTCATCGTCCTCGTCCTCACTGACCTCGAGGCCCTTCTTCCGCATCAAAGCCTTGTCTCTTCGCCTCTTACTGCTTACCTCCTCGAGCAAGACGAGCAGATCTTCTTGCTCCTTCTCATTCTCCTTCTGCGCTGCACTCAGTCGGCTCGTCTCTTCGCGTAAGGCTCGGACCTCTTCGACTAAGCTCTGGTTCTCTTTTCGCAAACTTTCGATCTCCTCAACCTCCCGTGGCTTCAATCGGTGTCAAGATAACCCATTAGGATTGATCACACAAGTCATCAAAAGAACGGTGGGAATCAATATCTGAATATCACTCACTTGCTCTTTTAGTTTCAATGTAAGCTCGGATACCTGCTGCTGCAGAGCTTGCATATCGTTTGTTTGAGCGGCTACCTGGGTCTTCAGTCTACTCAATTCTTCACTTTGTTCTGTATTTTCTTTGGAAGAATCTTATGAAAGGTATCAATGAGCTCATATGTTACAATCTATTCAAATCACCCTGCATATCAAGTCTTACCTCTCCTTAAAAGAATATAAAAAAAGAAACTTACTTGGTCCTCCACCGGATCCAGGATCAATTAAGATAGATTGTTGTATAGATACTTTTTGTTAATCAATGGGCAATCAAGTCAATCTCATAATATATTGTTTTGACAGATGAAAGGTCGATCAAAGACTGCACACCATAGTTATTTTTCAAAAATTCCACAAAATTCCAATCGAACCACAGCCCAGGTTCTTCATCTGCGTTGGTGGGATCGGTTCCGGCTGGCACCTGGTGGCTCAACTCGAGAACGTCAGTGCCGACGTTTTTGAATCGAGGGTCTTCTCTGAGTCTGAGGATCCGATTGACGAACTGGTCCGGTCCAACGCGAGAGTGGAGGATGGGCTGCAGTGTTGATCTTCCGGTCCCATTAATTGTCAGCGAGCCGGTAAGCGACCAAAATCGGAATTACAACTCACCGCGGTATCGTGGAGGCCGGATCATGATCGGTTTCATATACAATGCCTAACACAAACGCGCATAAACCTTGGACAAGCGGGTCTACGCCAGATGATTGACTGATGGGCTCAATCAGCTACAGGGATTCGAAGGGGGTAGCTGTGTCAGTGAGTGCATGCCTGGCTGTAGGTTGGCAGAAGGGAAGAAGAGGAAAGGATAGGATTTGGAATTCAGTTAGATACGATACACATACCACTTGTAAGTTTGTACCTTCACTCAAAAACTCGCTAGTTGTTAAGGGCTCTCCCAAAGCCAAGTGGCCAGTACTATCAGATAACCAACCATGATCCGAGCCCATGCTAAGGATTGCTGGATTCCATCGCCAGCATTGTTGCTTTGGCTTTGCATCCGCTGAGCCATCATCAAGTTTCCGATTAGGATCTGCACTAGGCTGGTTTGGTCATCATCGTCGCTCGTTGGGCCGCTTGGGTCAGTTGGATCGCCGCCGATACGGATCTCGCGTGCTAGCTTTTTGGCGGGCTCGAACCCTCTGAGAAGATGTGCGAAGATTAAGGAGGCAAAGAAGGAGGTATATGCAGCCGTTTTCCCAGCTTCAGTCGGGGGTAGGCTTTGCAAAGCCGCGAAGAGTAATGATCCAGGCGAGTGAGTCGGACTAGCGTTTTGATCGGGTAGCTGGGGGATAGGCGTGTTCATGGTGGCCACGATACCGAGTTGAGCATCCAGGTTCCCGTTCAGAAAGCTATCGATAACACTCAGAGCGGCAGCTCGGACTGACAAGGTGTGTGACTCATCTTCAGCCGATGTGGGATTCGGAGCTCCAGGTAGTCCGTCGAGGGCAAGTGAGAAGAGTGCGAAAATTGTAGATTGAGGTGGAAGTCGATAGAATTCGGGCCTCTCCCGGTCCGAATGACTTGGATCATGGCCAGGCGGAGGAGGCGATGCGGCCAAAGGATTGAGAATCAGCTTGCTGATGAACTCCTGGTTAATCTCGCTCCCTCGTACAACGTGGGCGAGAATATGCAAGGCTTCAGACTTCAGCATGGGGGGTGCTGCACTGGCTAAGCCCATCTCTGCGAGGCAACGAGTGAGACCACCGACGAGGATTGCCCGCTGATTGGCGATCTTCCCGGCACCAGCCCCTGAGATTAAGGTTCGGGCAAGGGCGAGTACCAGTAGAGCGTTATTGAGCTTTTGCTCACTCCACGGCTGAGTTGCAAAGGAGTCGAGGGCTACTGGATGTGGATCTTGTGCTGGTGGAAACAGGAGCATGGGTGCAAGATGAGGAATACATGATGTCTCTCGGAAATAATTCTAGCATGATGATTCTGATCAGTCAAACTGCGAACCAAACCTTCAATGATCATACTGACTTGATTGGAGACGTTGTAGCGTAAAAGCTGGCCAACACACAACAGGCAATCCTGGACAACGATTCCACCAGCATCGATCCCACCCTCGATATCGATGATGTGAAACAAACGATCAAAGCCGCCTTCGAAGGCGATAATTTTCTGGATGTCGGCATTCTTTTCGGTGATATTGAGAAGAATCAGCAAGGCCTCGTTCCGAAGAATTTCTCTGGTATCGTCCAAGATGGATAAGATCGCCCCCAGACCGCCGGGAGCCGTGAGGAAGTGAGATTGAAGAGTCAGAGGGCGTGGTGGGGGGGCCGTTAAGAGTGTACCTAGGAGCTGTAAGGAAAAGAAACGGATGTAGAAACTTGACGTGCTCAACAAGGACAAGACTGCGTGAGTAGGCTCGGGTTTCTGGGCAGATTATGATGATGGCAGCAAGAGAGACATCGGATGTAAGATTCTCATTTAGATTTCAATGGACAAGTCAGTGGTACATACCAATAAGAAAGTGTCGACATGAGTCACTCCACAGTCTAATTTTGAGGTAGTGTCCTCAACTTCACATAAGATGTTCAACGTCTCCAGTACTGCCTTAGCCATATCTAGGTCGTCCGCAAGCCCCGGTTCGCCAAGCAAGTCGAGCATTGCTGGAAGGGCAACTTGGCCGACTTCCTAGAAAAAATGAGAAGTTAGCCGTTGAGAAGCCACTGTCAGTGAATATTTGAGCCTAGTTTTTGATGACAATAGAATGAATGAAGAGGAGCTGTGATACCGATTTCCAATCCCTGGTCATCCCCTTGATCCCAAGAACGCTACTCCGTCTGTCCTCATGTTGTGAGGAATTCTGGAGCCGATCAAGAAGCTTGTTCAGGGTATCCGTGGGCGATTGGGGCTGTCCTTGAGGGCCTTGGAGGGCTGCATATCCTTGGAGAACGGTGCCTTGGAGTGATGAGAGGAACGACATCAATGGTGTCAGAGGTGTTGTACATGGGTCATACCACCACCACTCACTCGGCTTCTAGCCTCACACTACATATCTATCACCCGCTCCAACCTGTCACACTACATACTCATCATCTTCATCAACACTCTCTAGAATGAATCTCATACACTATCCAATGAACAATCTGCGGGACAAAAGTCAGGAGACTCAAGCTAACATTTGAAAATGTAGATCTGATGAAAAAAAAAAAACTCATCATTTGAACTCTTCTCGGTACATGGCTAATATGGATTGATCCCCAAGGTGATATTTCTGTGGAAAGTGCTTAATGGGAGCTGTTCTACTTCAAAGAAGAAGAAGAAAAAAAAAAAACGACAAACTTTCCCTTCTTGTAATTTTTTTAAATTGGTTAAGCATGGAGAAGGGG
Source organism: Puccinia hordei (assembly GCA_007896445.1). Lineage (NCBI taxonomy): Eukaryota > Fungi > Basidiomycota > Pucciniomycetes > Pucciniales > Pucciniaceae > Puccinia > Puccinia hordei. The sequence goes on from RDRW01000378.1 coordinate 38,212, forward strand.
GATCAAATTTCTGATTGAAAAAAAAAGTACTTAATGTAATTACCTGAACGTAGATGGTGGGACTCTGTCACAAAAAGACAACTGGCCTTTTTGGAGGGTTATCCATATTTTTGGAATCCTATTTAGCTTTTTTGTGGGAGCCAAGGAAAGATTTGGAGGCTCTAAGTTTATAGGGTCTCATTGGACTGATGGGAAAGATTGGGGGAAAAAAAAATAACTACATAACAAACAGAAAAAAATAAACATAATGAGCAATTACTAAATCTTTAACGATTTCTATCTTAGTGATTTTTCATTTTGATAGAATATGTCAATAGATGCATAGGGGAATGAATTTATTGGAAAAAAGTTAAAAAGAATGATTTTTCTTTGGGAAATACTTTGCACACTGCAAAAAAAATCTTTGTGTACTGCACAGTATGTGCATTCCCTGGCACGGTGTTCAATTCAAGTGAAAGAAGGGGAAAAGAAAAGAAAGTCTTGACCAATCAATCAAAATTCTACAAGTTATTGGCCTTGGTGGTTTGTATTTTTTTAATTTGTGAAGCTTTCTTTTATGCTAAATTAAAATTATGAAAAACACCAAATTATTTGTGGAATCATGACAATTTGGCTTTAGTTTCTCACTGCAAATAGAAATTTTGATTGATTATTTTGTTTTAAAATATGTATTTCCTGCATCATAAATCTAGCCAAATTTTAGAGCTCATAAAAACCTTGATGGAATATTCCTCAATCTCCCTTCTCAGCAATATATATTATGATCCATAACTCCACTAGAAAAATCACCTTATTCTTGAATTTTGATTGAATGAAAATGGCAGGTGATGGATTTTTTAAGTGCGTAAAAAAATGATTTTGGGACTGTTTATATAGGCATCAGAAAGAAAGATTTTTTTTTTGCTTGAAATAATAATAGTGTGCTGAAATACACCACGGTAGTACAGAACACCCCCAGTTTGATATTCAGGTTACTGCCACACACAGCACCAGGATTCAGCCATGATGATCATTAATGAACAGATCATGGGTTTTGAAACATATGAAAGATTCTTTCTTGAATAGATTTTGACAATTCAGTCCAAGCATTTCTAAAAAAAGCCATATGTTGACAGACTAAATTCAGCTTCATGAGGATTTCTGTCAGCATCCTCTTCGGGATATAGAGTGCTTATTTTCAGGTTTAAGTAGGATTTGTATAGAAAAATAAACAAAAAATAAAATTTTAACAACCATGCTTGTTGGTTCTGTGCAAGTTGATCAATTATTTTCCTGCTCATAAAACTAAATATAATTTTCTTGAAAAAAATTATACCCTTTTGATGGCTTCTTTTTGGACCAAGCTAACTAATTTTTTACTAAGTAGACTCCCATTTTTTACATAGAAAGAAAATATCAAGGTATCTTTGGTGAAATGTTTTGCTTGAAAGCATTTTAGAGATAGATCTTGTGAAAATTATTTCAAAAGAGCCTTTTTTCAATTGTGTGACTTCTCAATGTCTTTGGGTTCATATGATGGTCCCAAAACAAGCCTGTTAAAACTTAGAAAAAATTGATATCATAACCAATCGATTTCCGGTTCTGAAACCCAGTCCAATCATGGGCCATGATTGTTGCGTCTACCCAACTGTTGTGTGGGTGGACGCGACAGTTGGGTGGATGCATCCACCCACCTGTTGCATCCACCCGGCAATATGCTTGATTGGCAACCGTAAAGAGCCTGAAAAGAAAAGAAGAAGTATTCTCAGTGAAAATTCTTGGATTGAATGTGGTGTTTTAATCACTTGGAGCATTAACACACCGCGGCCCTCTCGATGTCCGGTTTGCCGGTCATTAAGAGGACAAACCTTTGATGACCGTTTCGTACATATGGGTTATCGGGGGCACCACGTTACCCTCTCACTAGCTAACCGGTACAGACCTGTCAGTGAGGGAGTGTTGTGCTCCTCTCGATAGCCGGTCCGTAATATCGGTTATCAAGTGCAGAATATACCAGTACAACTGACCGATTGCAATTGTTCATCGAGGGAGCACTTTATTCCTTTTGATGAGCTGTGGTCATTTAAAAGCTGTAGTACCCATGTCAGCGGAAGCTTTACCATGAATTTCTTTGCATCTACACGCCACACAGCAATCATCCTACATTTCCAGCTTTAAACATAAGCCCGAAACAGATGAAAATTTGGTGTACCATGTTTACCGGGCCAAGAAACTCCAAAAGAATGGTAAGCTACCTTATAAAGCTCAACTTGCAGTACTACAAAACAAAAGAGGACCATTGACTGGATGCCAATTGGATTTGGGGTTGGAGCTAATCACAAGGTGCACTCCCAAGCCCAATTTGATCCTGACATCCGTTGGGTTAACCAAGTTTGGAGCAGAACCCTCATGGCATGCATGGCTGCTGGGATTCGTGACATGACTTTCTAGCCCCTAACAACAGCGCGTCATGCTTGAAAGTGATATCATCAAGTAGCTTACTTTGTGCCTGCACCATTCATGAAGATCAATAATTTATGAAGTGTAGCGTGTTTGCTGTACTAGTTGTATTAACAATCTGGCTCATGGCAGCGGGCTTGGGGCTCTAGCTCATCGGTAGAGCGCTCGCTTCGCATCTGCTGATACCTGCGAGAGGCACAGGATTCGACTCCCTGGTGCTCCATTAAATCTCACGCGGTGGCGGTCCGCATGTGCTGTGTCCGTGTGGGGATTTCCCTTTTGCTTTTTTGGTGTAATTTCGCCATTAGCATTGCACACCATGAATGTAGACTATCAGGCAGCATATAAGTAGGAGCAATACAAATTCAGGATAAAAGACATAAAATCTACTGAAAACCAAAGCAGTAATAAGAAACATTTTAAGAGGACTTTTAGAGAAAAGGAAGAGAATGAGAGAAGAGGAGAACAAAGAGAAAAAGAGAAAGGGAAAGGTGAGAAATGGTGATGAAAGGGGAACAAAGCAGCAGTAATTTTTGTAGACAATACAATCTTTGGAATTAGTTCAAATACAAAAAACAACCACTCCCCTTGATGAATTTGACAACAAGGGAGTGAGCCTTAGGTAACTTTAAAAGGAGATGGGGGTTGTTGGAATTAATGTGCAACTTGTCTTTCCTTGCACACTGTATCAGGGTCTGCTGGAGGGTTTTGTATTGTGGACAGAAGGTAAAGAAATGTATTGGGGTTTCCCAAGCGGTGCAGTGGGGGCAGGAAGGATCTATGTGGCATTTGATCTTGAAAAGGTGGTGATTGAGAGGGGAATGACCAGTCAGAATTTGGTTGATGATTGCCAAGTGAGAAATTGGGAGGGAAGAGATTTGAGCCATTAAAGCGGCAGGTGTCAGCCTGGGTGTGAAACTAACTGTGTTAATTGGTTGTAACTATGTCAGGTTGATGATTTGAAGTGTTGGTTTGTTGGTAAATATCCTTTAAAATAGGATTATTCCTCAATCAGTAAGTCTTGTCTGAGAGGCTTGCTCTAAAAAGGGGGCGTTGATAAACGCACGCCAATGGGCGCACACCCACGCCCATCGCACGCCTTTTTTTTATCGGCGTGCGGGCTGCACGCCCATCGGCGTGCGACACTTCAGGCGTGCGGTCGCCCGCCCTGCCCTTTCAGGAAAAGGGCGTGCAAACCGCACGCCCTTCCTATGTATATAGGCAGGGGCGTGCCCCTACCTATATACATAGGAATCGGCGTGCGGGCTTGCACGCCGATTCTATGTATATAGGTAGGGGCACGCCCCTGCCTATATACATGCTGATGTCATGCGTACACAAGAATGTACACATGACATCAGCTCCGGTCGAGGAATACAGCCTCCTCAACCGGGAGGGATCCCTCCCGGTCAAGGAGGTTGTACAACCTCCTCGACCGGGAGGAAATCCCTCCGGCCGAGGAGGTTGTACAACCTCCTCGACTGGAGGGATCCCTCTGGTCGAGGAGGTTGTACACCTCCTCGACTGGAGGGAATCCCTCCGGTAGAGGAGTTGTACAACCTCCTCGACCGGAGGGACCAGTCGAGGAGGTTGTACAACCTCCTCGACTGGAGGGATCCCTCCGGTCGAGGAGGCTGTACAACCTCCTTGACCGGAGGGATCCCTCAAGTCGAGGAGGTTGTACAACCTCCTTGACCGGGAGGGAATCCCTCCGGCCGAGGAGGTTGTACAACCTCCTTGACTGGAGGGATCCCTCCGGTCGAGGAGGCTGTACAACCTCCTCGACCGGAGGGATTCCTCCAGTCGAGGGAGGTGTACAACCTCCTCGGCCGGAGGGATTCCCTCCCGGTCGAGGAGGCTGTATACCCTCCTCAACCGGGAGGGAATCCCTCCGGTCGAGGAGGTATACAGCCTCCTCAACCGGGAGGGATTCCCTCCCGGTCGAGGAGGGTAAACAGCCTCCTCAACCGGGAGGGATCCCTCCCGGTCGAGGGGCTTGCAGTCCTCCCCGGCAGGCGTGCGGCTGCACGCCCTTCCTTGGGGGTGTCGCACGCCTGTAGATGGGCGTGCGAACTGCACGCCCATCTACAGGCGTGCCCACGCCCAAGGATGGGCGTGCAGCCCGCACGCCGATAAAAAAAAGGTGTGCGGGCAACACACCTTTTTTTTATTGGCGTGCGATGGGCGTGGGTGTGCGCCCATCGGCGTGCATTTATCAAGGGCATTAATAAAAAAACCGGTTTTTCCGCGTTTACACCCGGTTTTCTGCGCAGCTGCGGCTGCGCGGTGCACCCGGTTTTCCGCATTTACACCCGGTTTTTTTTAATTTTTAATTTTTAAGCAAATAGAACGTGGAGGGCGGCATTTGATGCGCGTGACCCCCAAAACAAATAAAAAAATAAATAATAGAACAAGGAAAATAAACAAAATAATATAATATAAAATGATATAAAATTGAATAAATAGAATAAATGAAATGAATAAATTAAATAAATAAATTAAAAGCAAGAGAAATAATTGCAAGTTAATGATTTATGAATACGCAACCTCCCCAATCATCCTCATTCAATATTTTATTTAAAACAATTAAAATAAACAATTAAAACAAGGAAAATAAACAAAACAAAACAAAATAAAATTATGGAGGGCGGCATTTGATGCGCGCAACCTCCCAACTCATTCAATATTTTATTTAAACAAATTAAATAAGGAAGTAAAACAAGCAAAATAAACATAAACAAAATAAAATAAAATAAAAAGAATAAATGAAATGAATGAAATAAATAAATAAAATAAAAAGCAAGAGACATAATTGCAAGGTCATAATTTATTAATAAATAATAAATGTAATAAAAAACAAAGAGACATTAGTACAGAATAAGAATGTGCACACAAATAATAAGTAAAGAAAGAGAAATTGTTATAAACACTAGTGATAACAACTAGAAAATGCTTACAAATGGTGAATCTACGCCTGAATTACATTCCTGAACCCATATGTAATGTGTAATAATTATCTTACATGTAACACTCCAAAGCATCATGCAATGTACCATACCGCTGTGTATCATTATATTTCCATTTCTTTGTCATGAAATCTGATAACAAGTTAATTTTATAATCTGTATTTGTTTCCAATGAATTATTTACCCTCTAAAGTGTATTAATCCATTTAAAAACTCCCCAAATATCTTGAAAGACAGGCGTGAAGGTGTTTAGAAATAAATTCTGTCCAAGAATGATAAAAAGAAAGCCAGTGAAGTTAAAAATAAACTGTTTGTCACATTAAATTCTACACCCCTTAAAGTGTTTTAAAAAAATTTAAAATTTTGAGAAATCCTGAAAATTGAGCCGTGGGGTTTTTTTATGAAAAAACCGGGTGGATTGGCCAAAAAAAATAGAATGCTTGTTTTTTTGCAAATATAAAATTACCATAAAATTTTACACCCCTGTAAGTATAAATATATTTTAAAACTTTGGAAAATAATGAAAATCCGCCCGCAAAAAATTAAATGAACAAAAACCGGTGGATTGGCCAAAAAAAATAGAAGACATAGTTTTTTTGGAAAATAAAAATTACCATAAAATTCTACACGCCAAGAAGTTTTTAGCAATTTTAAAATTTTGAAAAATAATGAAATTCCGCCCGCAAAAAATTAAATAAAAAAACCGGGTGTAAATGCGGAAAACCGGGTGTACTGCGCAGCAATTTGGACGTCGCCGCTGCGTAAAACCGGGTGTAAACGCGGAAAAACCGGGTTTTTTTATTAATGCCCTTTATCAATGCCCCTAAAAAGGGCACATCCAAATCGATACAGAGTATTAATAGGCATCCAAGGAGGTACTCACTTGGGTTCAAGGTTCTTACCTGCTTGTAGGTAAGGTGTGGCCAATTCTTGATGGTATAACAGTAATAAACTGTATAGTATCCACAATTGGGGTATGTGGTGGAGAATGGGAACTGGAAAGGTAAATAGCTCTAGGGAATTGATAACAAACCCCATTTTTTCCGCTTTTACACCCGGTTTTCTGTGCAATTGCTGTTGCGCAGTGCACCTGGTTTTTTTTTAATTTTTAATTTTTATTCAATATGCATATGGAGGGCGGCATTTGATGCACGCCGCCTCCCCAATCATCCTCATTCAACATCCACCATCAACCACATCAAAAAACACTCACCACAATCAAAAACCAACACCACCCCCTAAATCTTCAACCCCCGTAACTCATCAACCACTCAACCAATCCACATAAAAAAAACACCAAAAATCATCTTTTTCCTCCTCTCTGCAACTCAAGTCTCAGATTTTCCAATTTTTATCAACTCCTCCCACCACCCATTTTCACTTCAACCATCACTCCTCATCCATTTTCCACCCAAAGCCACTCAAAAAAAAAACTTCATCTTTTCCCCTTAACTATTAAGAAAAGCTTATTGCAAGACAACAATTTTCCTTCTTCTGTCACCCTCAGAACTATCTACAATCATTTCAACCTCTTAAGATCCACCCAACTTGAAGGTTGTACACCCCTTGAAGCTCTTGTTCATGAGATCCGCCATCATGAATTCTACCACACATTAATCAAGACCTCCAAAGGCCAAATGACCTCACTGTTCTTTTCTCATCAGAAATCCCTTGAATTGGCCAAAAGATTTCCCACTACAATCCTCCTTGATTGCACATACAAAAACAACAAGGTTAAAATGCCCCTGCTTCACATAGTTGGTATAAACTCTTCAAACATATATTTTTCATTGGATTTCTGTTTCCTTTCTGCTGAGAAAATAAGCCAACTACACTTGGGCCTTGGATCAGCTTTGCATCTCAATGAACAATGAATCTCCATTCATCCTAGTCACAAATAACAAGGCTGCCCTAATCAAAGCAATTGATCAAGTCTTACCAAATGCTTCACATATCCTCTGCTCCGGGCACATCAGGAAGAATATCCAATCCACCTGCTACAAGAATTTCAACTCTGAAGAAGAATAGTCCACCTTTTGAAACCATTGGGATCAATTAATCCATTCCAAAACCATTTCTGAACATCACAAAAACTTCACTGAGCTTTCTATGACTTGGAATCCACCAACTGCCAACTAAATAATGTCCAACATCCTCCCTTCCAAAGAAAAAATCATAGCCTGTTTTGTGGACAAGAGACCCCACTTTGGAAAAAACATCATCTCTAGAGTCAAAGGTCTTCATGCATACATCAAACAAGTTATTAACTCCTCCACTGCCTCATTTGCTGCTGTGTTCAAACAAATTCATCAAGATCTGACTATTACACTTCACAAAAAATACATTGAATCCTCTCAGCACTCTTACAAACTCCTCACTGGCCTGCCCCCTTGTGTTTGTGATCTAAATGGCACCATCTCCCACTATGCTCTGAAGATAATAAATTCTCATCATATTTTAAAACCTCCTGTTGAGTTGTTTCCTAGAAAAAACAATAAAGACAACGCGGGGCTGCAAACAGTAAAAATACTGCGGCACACTCCTATGACTCTTAAAAAATCTCACCACCCATCCTGCCACCTTGAGTTATTTAGCTAGAAAATCTCAATCAATTCTGTCCTGATCAACACTGATAATCATTGACTTCATCAAGACTCAAACACCAATAATCATTGACTTTATCAATATTCTCAGTCAATTGATAATCATCAAAGTACTTCAAGTTGGAGATAACTGTGAAGTAATGAAACAACTCAATCTACTCAAGTCAACAAATCCACTCTGACACAATTCTTCTTCCACTCTCACCCTTTCCTTCTTTCTGTTCCTTCCAGATACAGTATCTACCTTCTATCCCATTATCTTCTCCCTATCTTAAAAATTATCTACTCCCCACCTTCTAACTGTTTGTATTTTCTCTTGTTCCTTCTTTTCTTCTCTCTTGATTGTTGGCAGAAGAACTTAAGAAATTACTTTCTTTCTTTATTGCGTACTCTCTCCTCAGCTTCTCTCCAAACAACTCTTCCTTCTTATCTGAAAATCTCAAATAGCCTCCTTCAATCTCTCATAGCTTAGATCACTGGTATGCCTCTTCCTTTCTAATCTTGCTTCATTACTTATTACTTATGTTTTCTTTTTCATAATTAGTGTTCTGGTTTTAGTTCTTTGATAATCAATTTCAAATTCTTTTACCTCCAACAACCACTTGCGCTGGAAATTATATGTCTCAAATGCACTGCCAGAATTATTGTATCAGGTTCCAACATCTGGCATTACATCAGTTGAACAAAACTGGTATTACATCAGACAAGACTGGTATTGTGTCTAAAACAACTGATATTAAGTCTACCTGAAATGATATTGTTTCTATCATCACAGATATTGAATCATTTCAAACTATTCAATATCAAAAACACTGAGTTTACATCACATTTTGTTATCTGACATAAAATTTTGGACCATGAGCATTATATCAGATGTAAAAATCTGATATAAATTAAGTCATGTTGATATTAAAAATTTTGAGCTGATGCAATATCACTCATGATAGACATAATATCATTACAGGTAGATGTAATACCAGTGGTGGTGGACACAATACCAGTTTTTTCTGATATAACATAAGATTTTTTCAACTGAAATAATGCCAGATTTGCAAATCTGATACAATCATGTTTACAGTGATGGGAATCCCTTGCATTCATCAAGTCCACAAAGCAAAAGGCCTAGGCAGCAAAGTTCACCCATAATAATTTTCATTCTCAGTGGCATGTTAAAAAGGACCTTGAAGTGAGTTGTCTAACATAAATTCCTGGTTTCTGTTTCTCTGTCATAGGTTTATAGTTCTAATTTGTTTTTGGACCCAATTTATGAGCAGAAATTCATCAAAGAGGACAAAGACAATGCATCAAGTGAAAATCTACTTCCCACCAAAGAAAATAATGAGGAACTTTTCTTAACAGATCTCTTTAAGGAATTCTAAACCTTTCAACCTGGTGAACAAAAATTCTACATTGGCAAAATCAAGAAGCTCTTTCAAGGGAACTACACCACAGTGGCCATCCAGGAACATCTCTTTAGAAAGGATCACCAAGGACAAGGAAGACCAAAAGGTGCAAAAAGGAAACACAATTCAACAACTTCAAAACAAAGGGACCCTTCAGGATATGAATATACGGAATTGGAGAAGAAAAGAAGAGGAAGGCCAAGGAAGCAGGTGAAAGAAAAACAAGGTATTTATTCATTGCTCTTGTCTGTTTGTCTTTGGTTATTGATTTCTTGTGAACTTGTAGGAACCTTTGGCAAAGATAAACGGACATGGTAGGCCTAAGAAGAGGGATGATTCTGTGAAATCAGAGGTAATCATTCATATTTATCCTTTACTCAAATATCACATCTAATTCTCCTTGCTTTCTAGGCTGTTTCAACAGAAGAGGAAAGTCAGGAGGATTCAGAATCAAGTGGAGAACTTCCAGAGGTGGATGAAATCATTCAACAGGGCTCAGATGATTAAGGAGGAAATTTGAAGACTGTAAGTTTTTTTATTTTCATCTTGAGTACATTAAACTGAATTTACATGAATTTTTGGTACATCAGAGGTCTGGAAAAATACTCAAACATGTGAAATTTGAATCAGTTAAAAGGAAAAAGACAGATGACAACTCTTTGAAAGCAAATGAAGCTTATAGGCCTTTTGATGTGAGTATCTCGAATTTTGTTTTGGAGAGATCTTTAATTCTGAGCTTAGTGGTTACCTCTTTCATAGACCTCAATGACTGCAAGCTCTATTTATAATCCTGACACCTATTTGTCTGAGGCAGTCAGTTGGAGTACTTACAACAATGTGGCTATTGATTTGGTTAGTAATTTCCTTTTATTTAGTGTTACTTTTATGTAAAATTAATCTTTTCTCAATTTATCCTTCAGTACAAGTACAAAGACCATATTCATCCCAAATAAGCCATCCAAAATCTCTCTAAAATTACTGATGTCAAAGGCAATGGGAATTGTGTATTTTGAGCTGCTGCGGTCAGTATGGGACTTTTCTCAGACAAATGGATGAATATTTGCAAAGAAATGAGAGAAGAAATCAAATTAAACCCTTTCTATTCAAACCATTGGATGCTAGAAAACATATGGGGCTCAAACCACAAGGATAAAATCAATGCACTCTCTTGGGATGGAAAATTGCAGGCCCCACTGAAGCACTGGATGACCTTCCCTGCTCATGGATACTTGATGGCTGGCACTTACAAAAGACCTGTGGTCTTGTTTTCTGGTCTAATGCCATCCATTTTTCTTCCTCTATCTTCTCCACCCACCACCCACTCTCCCATATGTCTCATACTCATTTCCAGTCTCCTAAAACTCATCAGCTTCACTTTTAAGGCTGAAATATGGCCTTCCCCTAGGATTGATCCATATTGGCAACATTGGGCTGAAGAGGAAGCTCTGGTATGGAAAGAGTGGATTCAGCCCAATTTGGACCTGGGGGAACAAGTTTTTTTCCCTCCAAAGAGAAGATCTTCCAGGCTTAATAAGATTCTTGATGTTGAATAGTTATTTAACTTTTTTCCTTACCTTCACTGCAAGAAAAACTCTAGAAACTGCAAGCAGTTGACATGCAGCATACTCTAGTGTAACTGAAATTGTAACTCCATGTGATTAAATTTTACCCTTTCATGCACAGTCACTGTGCAATGTGCAAAGTTAATGTGCATTGAATTTTGGTTGAAGAAACCTTTGAGAAAGGCTTGGGTATCACCACAAGCTTGCTTTGAGCTTCTGCATGTCAACTGCTGGCAGTTTCTAGAGTTTTTCTTGTAGTACTTGTGCCTTATTTTTCCATTTCTTTGTCATGAAATCTGATAACAAGTCACTTTTATAATAAGTATATGTTTCCAATGAGCTATTCACCCTCTAAAGTGTAGGAAACCATTTAAAAAATCCCTGAATATCTTGAAAGACAGATGTGAAGGTGTTTGGAAATAAATTGTGTCCAAAAATCATAAAAATCCAAACAATGATTTTTTGAAAAAAAGGTTAGTCACGTTGAATTTTGCCCTCCTTAAAGTGCTTTAAAAACAATCAAAATGTTTAGAAATCCTGAAAATTAATCCATGGGGATTTTTTTCAAAAATAACCAGGTGTATTGGCAAAAAAAAATAGAAGGCATAGTCTTTTTGCAAAGTAACAATTACCATTAAATTCTAAACCCCTGAAGGTGTAGTAAATAAATTTAAAATCTTGAAAAACAATGAAAATCCGCCTGCAAAAAAATGAATAAATAAAACTGGGTGTATACACGGAAAACAGGGTGTACTGCGCAGCAATTTTGACATTGCTGCTGCGTAAAACTGGGTGTATACACGGAAAAAAGGGTGTACTGCGCAGCAATTTTGACATTGCCGCTGCGTAAAACTGGGTGTATACACGGAAAACAGGGTGTACTGCGCAGCAATTTTGACATTGCCGCTGCGTAAAACCAGGTGCAAATGTGGAAAAACTTGGTTTTTTTATCAATGCCCTTCTTTTTTCTTTTTTCTTTTTTTTTCTTTTTTTTTTTCTTTTTTCTTTTTTCTTTTTTCTTTTTTTTTTTTTTCTTTTTTCTTTTTTCTTTTTTTTTTTTCTTTTTTCTTTTTTCTTTTTTCTTTTTCTTTTTTCTTTTTTCTTTTTTCTTTTTTCTTTTTCTTTTTTCTTTTTTCTTTTTCTTTTTTCTTTTTTCTTTTTTCTTTTTTCTTTTTTTTTTTCTTTTTTCTTTTTCTTTTTTCTTTTTTCTTTTTTCTTTTTTCTTTTTTCTTTTTTCTTTTTTCTTTTTCTTTTTTCTTTTTTCTTTTTTCTTTTTCTTTTTTCTTTTTTCTTTTTTCTTTTTTCTTTTTTCTTAATTTCTTTTTTCTTTTTTCTTTTTCTTTTTCACCAAGCGCATGCAGTACTACCACTCATCCGTAGCGGTGGACTCGATCAAAGTTGAGACTTCAAAGCCCTCTCTTTCTGCAAGAGCTCTGAAGCGGCACACCGCCGGCAGTCGAATGAATCCAGTTCGGTTCAAAGGCACCAGACCTCTGTCTCTGCCCAGCTGGTTAGCTCAAGGCGGGGGAAAAGCATTTAGCGGAACATCTAATCCATACCTTGAAATTTCGTGGGAAATGCATGTCCATCAACCTAGTTACAATATGGAACTTGAGACACGTTCGGATCCCGTGAGGGCCAAATACAGAAGGAAGAGAAACTGGCGGGATTCCAGAGCCTTCGTGCGTCAAGGGATGTGACTTGACCGGTAAAGGATGTTTCACAATCCATTCGCTGTCAGGCGCGTTTTGGCTCCTTAACATAGGCACAAGGTCACCTTCCGAAACAGCGCACAACGGGGGCAGCGATTTAAGTACCGTAGGCCATCGCCTCACTCCCCCACATCTAAGCAATAATCATCTCCCCCTCACTGCAATAATCATCTCCCCCTCACTCATTCACTCATTCATTATTATATCAAGCCTCGAATGAGGGATTGCTTGTTGTTATGCACCTGCTTGTCAGTTATTTCTGCCAGTTTACATGCACAATCTCTTCAACATGAGAAGAGAGGACTGGGGAGCCTACTCGGATTCTCTCCAGCTAGGCATTCATCCAATGCCACCGGGCCACCACGGGATCCATCCGCACCCGTCAACGGTACTTGCAAATCGCTCCCATTGACGAGGGAAACTTGGAAAACTTTGAACCTGGACGAATATCTGCGCAAATATCCTGGCGGGGATCACCTCACGGTTTCAGTAAGCAAAATTCGGGTCTTTTTTCCTACTTTATCTTTGCTCGGCTAAACTTTACCTCTCTCCCGGATACTTGTCTCTCTAGCAATACGCCGCGTCCAAAGGAGCGCCGAACTTTGACTGCGGTGTTGGAAACACATGCAACGCAAACCAAGTATCTAAAAATCACTCCTAGTCACAAACTGTCAGTTAGCTGAGCAACATTCCTCCCTACAGCTATGCTATCCCATCCCCGCCCCGGACTGGTACGTGCTTTTTGCGATCCAGCAATGGAATATACAAACCAACACAATCATCCGCGCTTTGTCTTACGGTGTCAACTTTGTACAAGGTAAAGCGAACACTTTTATGGTTATCTTCTAAGATAAATCTTGACATTTCCCCAAGACTGACCCATGCGGTAAACTGTCCAGCCACCATATCTATAATTTTGTCCGCCTTGTGAGTTATTTGATTCTCAAGCTACTTTCAGTGATTTTTAGGATTTACGAGTCTTCATTTTCTCCATAGATTTCCGGCGATGGATCCACGAATGGTTCAGATGATGAAGCTCAACTTCGCAGTCAACGCGGCATTCATGATGGTTTCCAATACGATATTGTTAGACATCTTAGTCCTTTTCAATTCTCCGCAACTAGGTTGGAATTTATTTTTTAACGTCCTGAACAACGTTATCAACGCTGCGTTTTATGCGGCTGGTGGCTTGCTACCTGTCCCCAAGGAGGAAGAGCATGAGGCATTTTCAGAGGTGGGCTCGTTAGATCAGCTCAAAACTGAAATACAACTGGGGACAATTTGTCAGTGAGAGCTGACCAAGTTCGCACATACATGTAGTGGTCTCATCTTGTGGACGGCCTGGAGGTCTATGAACAAAAAATGATCAACGGGATTTCAGAGGAATCCTATAAAATTCTCAACTCACCTATCAGCTCCCCGGGAGGTATGGCAGACATCCTCAAGAACGGAACTTACATGGCACCCCTCGAGCAAATCTTTTTACCCGCTGTCGAAACTGCCTTGAAAAATGTCACAACAGCACTGTTCTTGACTAGGATCCTCCGATCAATGGTACGCGCTCGAGCAATTGTGGATTTTGTTCATTTCACCTTCGACGAGTTGATCATCTGAAAATTGTTTCATACCAGGATGCCTTTATTACGGTTTCCGAGGTAAATATACTCCTTAATTCCGAGTAGGACCAAACCCAACACATACTAAAATGATTTTCCAATTTAGGCCGTCTGCAACCAGGGAGGACCAAATGGCGCATTTGGTGGAGACGATGTTCTTTCTTATTGTGATTCCGGTGGGACGTGAGTAGCATAGGCAACATAGAAAAAAACAGCTATACAATGACTGAAGAAATTATTGGACTATAGAATGTTTAACATTGTCCGGGTGATCAGAGAAAAGCATAAGGATAAAAACAACCCTCACATTTCCCAACGCCTTTGTGATTGAAAATCGACTGGGTTTTTCCACCCAATTTCTGACCAACGCATCTTTATCATGCCAGCAGAAGTATGGTGGTTTCGAGCACTTCCCCTGGGTGAACACGTAAGTGGGAAGAAGATTGGAGACACCTCTTCTCACTATAATGATGACTGTATTGAAACAACCTCCCGGTCCCCTGATGATCTTCAAATTTCTAGGACAATACCTAGGGACCCAACGGCGGACTGTGTGGTTAACCTTCCAGTCTGCGACCTTAGGAACAGACGTGAGTTCATCTCGGCATTTGGTGATCGCATCAAATCGCGCTTACTCAAACCTGTTGTTGATCTAGCCGACGTACATAAGACATTGAAGAAACACGGAACCGTTGCTGCCTGTCGGCAGATGGGCCTCCCCATTTGATAAATCAAACTACAGCTGAAAAGGACACGTTAGCATACAATCAAGCGTTGTTTCTCTTACTGCATAGGTCGATCCCGCCCAAGGAGTGAAAAGTCGAAGGGCCTCTAATGATTCACTCAATTTTCATCTCATCACCTAGTAATGATCAATTGCACATACCATAGAGCCTATCCTTGTATCAATGAGGTAGTTAAAAAAGAAAAGTAAATTTGTCATTTTTTATGAAAGGATAGGTGCCAAAATATGCTAGAAAAACCATCAGCGGAATGTGGGCTGCCTGATGAACACTGGTTAAACTGTCTTTGTCAATTATTTCTCCCATCATATTTTGCTATTGTTTGATTCTTTGGAAACTACTCACTCATTAGTGTAGATTTGTTATATACACATTAATTCATGCAAGACTTTGAGACCAAACACTTGCAACAACCCAAAGCTAATAGTAGTCAAAATTTCAGCCTGGGTGTGGACCTAATGGTGGTTAATGGTTGTAACCAAGTCAGGTTGACGGTTTTAATGTGTTTTGTTGGCAAAATATCCTGTAAAAAGGATTAATTCTCAATCAGTAAGTCTTGTCTGAGAGGCTTGCTCTAAAAAGGGCACATCCAAATCAAAAGTATTAATAGGCATCCAAGGAGTTACTCACTTGGGTCTGTGGTTTCTACCTGATTGAAGGTAGGTTGTGTCCAATTCTTGATGATACAACAGTATTAAACATTAGATTATCCAGAATTGGGGTATTGTTGGAGAATGGAAACTAAGCAAGGTTAATAACTCTAAGGTGTGTACTGTGCTGGTGTGTTCCAACCCATCCCTTCTAAAAACAGAACATACAGCACATCATTGCCACTGATTTTATTTTTATTTGTCTTTCTTCCAAACATTGTTCATCCATAAACGTATTGTGGTCACAATAGGTAAGCCGTTTCTTCTGAATCTGACTTGATTACCCCCAACCAACACATCTCTTCTATCTCTTACTCCACTTGTCCCAGTCACGTCAAGCACAGACAATTGACCTTCTCTTGCAAGTGCATTGGATTCAAGCCTCAACCCACATCATTCTTCCCTGCCTTTGAACCGGCTTTCCAAATTTCTCCACATGCTAACTAGTGGAATTTGAATGATATTGCTAAAGAACTAAAACCAGAACACTGAGAACAAGGGAGAACATGAGCAATAGTTTTGATGAATCAGAGTGAGTTAAGAGAGATAGATAAGAGTTGACGCATACCAGTGATCTAAGCTATGTATAATCAGACAAGGCTATATGACTCAGAGAAGAGAAGGAAGGTTTTTAAGAAATAACTGACAGGAGGAAAGGTTGAGAAATGAGTACTTCAGCCAACAAAAAAAGAAGAGAAAGGAAGAAGAGAAAAGAGGAAAAAAGAATACAAACATATGAGGAGGATAGCAGTAGTAGTTTCTGAGTGGTAATTAGGAAGGGAATTGGAGGAGTATTGAGAATCTAAGGTAGGGAAGAAGAAGAGGAGTGATTAGGCAAGAAGAGAGAGTGTCAGAGCAATTAAATGATTGAGTTGAGGGTTGTTTTTTTTTACTTCACAATTAACTCCAGTAACTTGATCAATGATTATCAAGTGTTTGCTGTCTTGATGGTTGATGATTATCAATGATTTTCAGGATGGATAGTGTTCTTGAAGAGGTTGAGAATGAGATTCTGAATTTTACTGAAACAAGATTGGCAGGTATTTAAGGAGTGACAAATGACAATGTGCCGCAGTTTTGATTTATTATCCGCGCTTTCTCAGGACTTTGAGAAGGAAAAATTCAACACTAACCAAACAGCTCCCCAGCCTCCACTTCCCTCATTTAAATCACCTTGGGTGGCTGAGGATTTCATTAGTTTTGTGCACTATCCTCATTCCAGTTGTGATACTAAGGTAATGTACTGATCTGATCTCTTCATTCATTACCCCACCATCTCCCAAAAGCTGAACTGGAAGCTGACACCATTTCATTATTTTACCATTCTGCCAGCCCTCCACATTCCCCATTCCTCCTCACGTATCCAAGACCAATGACCCATACCAATCGCCAACACCAACTGCAAGCTCAGAACAGGACGGGCCCCTTCCCCCTGGGTAATCCTTGTGCTCTCAATGGGCGCATGGCCCTTGATCACCAGTATTATAAAGGCGGATGTGTGGTCCATCCTTTGAGCCAGGACCGCCCATCAACTCCACTGTCTTCAAGCCCCTTGGCCCTGGGCAATCTTGGTATGATCAATGGGTGCATGGCCCTTGATCACCAAGTTTGTAAGGGGTCATTTGTGGTTTCTTCGCCCATCCTGCAGCCTGAATCATCAGAAGCCTCCACATCTGAACATCCACCATCCACACACACCTCTGGAACCAACAAGAAGATGGCCAGATTACACCAGAGGCTGGATTGTGGCAATGACATTTGGATTCTTCCAAATTCAATCTCCCTCAAAAAAATCAAATCTAACAAGCCCATTCAGATCCTGCCCAACTACAACTGTCCTTGTAACCTCATCACCAGTTCTGGTGGTATTCCTCACTTTATTGTTGAGTGCCACCCCTTCAAAATCAGCCCTCCAACCCCTACTTTACAAAACATATCTGATGTCATCACAACACTTTATCAAATGGGGCAAAACAGACCCACCAACACCATGAACTCCCAACGCATAGGTGGAGAGATGTGTATGATTGGCTTCCGCTGTGCTTATGACAAGAACAAATCTGGAGGTATTTCAGTTCAATGCCTTCAATCCCCTGTCCACTAACCAATTCTCTTATGCTTTCCTCTAGGCAAATATGCACAAAATAAATTAACCCCTGAACAAGAGGACAAGGACAACCAAATTTGGCAGACGCTCCAATCTCACAACAACCTCCTTGCCCTCCAGATGGAATCCCTCTCTTCTAGTGCGTACCAAGACAACCAATCAATCATGTCTGAAAATGGAATACCCAATTGGAGTCAGGAGGAATGGACTGAAATGAGGAACAAGACCCAGGTCAAGTATAAGTTTGCCTCCAATGTCTCAGTCACATTTGACAATTTTTACAACAAATCTCATCAAGATGGTGGTGGTCTCAATGGTTAGATGTATGGTATCTTTTCCTTCATTGATAGAAAGACTGGTCAACCTATTCCCCCTCCTCACTCCAAAGAGGGACATGGCTTTTTATTTCCAAGGCACCCTGATCTCATTGACTTTGTCCATGCCAATGGTATTGTAGAACCGGTTTGGCAAACCACTCAGTTTGAACACCACACAATTAAACCTCCTCCCCATCCTCCCAAGCCACATCTTTGTTCCTGGACCCACTTTGGTTGCTCTTTTCAAATTAACAAAAAACTGGCTAATGTTGCTCTTGCTTTAAAAGGAAAGAGCCAACAAGTTATTCATGATGCAACCTTGTGTAAACACCAAAGATCAATTGCCAAATATTTTATTTTCATGTCTTACTCTCTTCCTCTCATATCCCATACATGTTTTGTGGCTTGATTATTTTTTATTTTTGTTACATCTTTCCCCCACAATTTACCCCAGAAATCAATATATATTTATCATAGTATTTGGCTATAATGATAATGCCAGACTAACCAGGGATAAGGACCACTGGAATGCATCCAGTTTGACATGTCCTGTCACACAACCCAATTTCTTCATATCCCATGTAGATTTCATCAATTATCACAAAGACCAACACAAATCATCCAGTCATCATCTGTCCAATTTGGGTATTGATACACACTCACATGGATTTTCATGTCTTTCCATTCACATGTAATTGATGCAAAAGTAGAACAGTTGTATTTTGGCATTCAGATCAAAAAAAATTGGCTGCTTTGCTGAAACATCCTGTAAATACAGAAGTTGATGGGAATCACAACCCCTTTTCATACTCCACCAAATCCCCAGAATCTTGAAGTGTGCCCAGCCTGGGCTCAATTCCTGGTAACACATCCTTGGGGGAATCACATTTTTCATTATTCCCCAACATTACCAATCCAATTACAAATCAATTTGATTAATGATTGTCACAGCCACTCTTCACACAAGTGAAATAAATCATATTGGATCAATTTTTCTTTCCAATTAATTACACCCTATATTTCAAATTCTAGACAGATTGGGAGGAATAAATGGCCTGGAAATAGTACATTTGGTCCATCATTTTTACACCCTCCACTCTTCAATCTGGAAGCTTCATATTTTTCAGTTTGAATGCAACATCTCATCACATCATGGAGAGCATGTAAAAGATCTGAGAATTTTACCTCTGACCACAGATTGCCACATTTGGTCCACACATCTGTCACCAAATTATTAATCATTTCTTGTAGTAATAAAATATTATTCTTTTTGTTGGCCTGACTCAATAACAACTTTCACAGCTTCATTTGATATGGACAGATTGACACATATACATACCTGTATACATCTAGATATATACATACATCTAGATTTATTTAATATGTATTCACAAATCAATTTATATGCTTGTGTAGTCAAATATCATTGAATGTCAATGTAACATAAATATATTCATGTATCTATTTGTCCATAGTTGAATACATTCATATATTATCCTTTACATTAAACTGAAACCTAGTGACATTCTACAAATCAGGTATATATGCATACAATCCAATCTAAATTTGTAAAATAAACTGCAGTGAAGTCTGGAAATTGTTTTTTAAATTACATTCCTTTTAATCCTCCAGTCCAAAATGATTCAAGGTATATATCATTGATTCCTGGTTGCTGGACACATTCTTTCTGGATTTGGATTCCTCATGGCTGAAAAAAGTCACAATATATAAATAAGTTATTTAATTTGAAAGTGTGCATGAGCTGCTCATATCACCTGAAGTAATTCCCCAACTGGTACCAAGAATACCTAAATGACACTCCTCGCAGCCAGCCATGCAGACACTAAGAAATCAAGAAATGCAAACATGAAAAGTACATCACTCTTTTTCTTCTTTCCTTTCCAGTTGTAAATTTCTCTCCATAAATCATCTGCAATTCTTCTTCCCTTTCCAAAACTGAATGGCAATGTCACATTGTGTGAAGTTTGTCTAGTCGTTCATTCTTGCATGATGAGTAACATCTGGCTGCATTCTCTCATGAATAAAGTATGTTTCACATGAAATTTCAATCAGTGAATAAGTTACTGAAATCACAAACCTTCTCAACACACAGCTCAAACCTTTACAATGTGCCATGGTATAGCATAATTCCCACATAATCCTTCAACCTTAGCATTTTACTTTGAATTTTAGCAAGGAGAGTATCCAAAAACAAATTATTAAATGAAAGGAAAGCTTACATTCATGTTTGAATTCATTTCTGTCACAGTTTCATTGAATTTATTTCCCAGAAAACAATCAATGCTACTATATCTTTAAAAAATGGATTAAGTCATATTCATTTTTACAGTATTGCAACAACACTTTACAAGTGGAACCTTCTTCCAGAATCTTTCACGTGACTTGACAAAAAATCTTCCAAAGATCTATCCAGTTGTGTACTCTCATACTCTATGAAGGCCTGGTGTCTCAGTTCATGCTATCTTTTTTGAAAAAGTTTTCAATCACTGCTGATCAAAACAAACCCAAGTTATCCCAACACTACTCATTATACTCTCACTAGGTCCCCCCTTCAGACAACCAAGATTTATGTGATAATGGTTCCAACTGTTAAGCATTCACCATAATTATCATTGGCTTCTATCCCCACACATGAGATTGAAAATGGTCTATTTCATTTTCAGAAATTATGTATTGATGGTTAGAGTCAGTTAGACCAAGAATATTATTGAGATGAGAGCAGCAAATGGATTGAAAATTCTGGATCTGGAAAACAGGTTGAGAAACAGTTTCTTTTTTTAAATATAAAATGAATAATATCCATCAAGAGGTAGAATTTGATTCATCATCATCATCTTATTTTTGGGATCTTATAGGAAGCAAATTAAGAGAACCATGGAGGAAAATTGGATGACTTGAACAAGAGTTGATAATTCACTGGTAAATTTTGCAAAATTAACATCTCTTTCTCCATCTAAACCATCTTATTACACCAATACACACAAGTTCTGCACTATGGTCATCAAACAAGCTTTCATTGTGAGGAATCAGGATCCATAAATTAAAGGATAATATGTATTATTCTCAATGACTCATCTTAGTTTTGAGCTTCTGCCAGGGCAACAATGATCCTGTCTCTTCTACATGAATTTTGTATTACTATTCAACACAAATGTTCAGTTTCAATATTCTGGTTTATCCTTTTTGTTTTTAATTTCTGAAGAATCCTCACCATTTGTGAATCCCAGCAAGGTATTCAATTCCTAATGTTCTGAAGCCTTGTGGTACAAATTATCATATTTTTACATATTTGAATACAATTGCATTATGCAATGGTTGATCTCAGATAGTAATAATAAATTGAATCCAACCTGTTATACCTCTCAATTCATTTCTATGGGGTGGAATTTTCATTTAGATTATTATTAGTGGATTTTACTGACTGTGAAATGAAAGCATCATGTATCATGCATATAATTTTGTGATTGGAAACCATGATCAGTTGGCAAAGCATGTGTAGGTGTAAACATTAATCCTACTTGAGGAATTATGAAAGTCAGTCTGGATTGATTTAACAACTTAATCTGCTTGGAAGTGTGAGAATTGTGTGACTATCACCAGTGAGATAAAACAAAAGCACCAATGATCTCACATTACTTTTGGGATATTAATTTATTGGATATCACATATATCTAGTCCCAAAATAGTTTCCATGGCCCCTATTAGGATAAATGGGTATCCAAATGAGCCCTGGGGAGCTGCTAAGCTTAATAATTTTTTTGGAAATAGATTTTTGGAAATAGACAATCTCTACTGTGGAATCTTGAAGAGACATGTTGAACAAAAATATGTCTCATTATTATTTAATTCATTCCACAACTAGTAGTGAGATCACCATTTCAATGTAATTTTGTAGGTTGACATGAAAAGAATGTTTCTTCAAATGTTTTATATGATTATAATCCTTGGTCTAATTAAATTAAAGTATGCTTTACTGCAGTTCATGAGTTTGTTGTGGTTTTTTGGCCACCAGATAGACTTCAAATGCTTTACACTGGCTTTTCTGTGGAGCTTAGTTTTATTTTTGACTGGATGAAATTTCAAGTGGGAAGTTAGGTCTGTTTGTATGAGGAAGCTGACATCTTGCTTATATATATTATTCAAGTGTATTATTAAACCATGAGAGATAGTGTCTATGTCAACTTCTTGGGAGGTTTTCATTGAGATTGTCAATTGCTATTTGTATGTAAGGTAAAAATGTGATCCAAAACCTGGACATGTGTTCCAATTTCAACTTTCAATTTAGACTGGCTACATTCAATTTTATTTTTAGAAACCTTCTAAATTAAATTTGTGAATTTGCAATTTGGCACTAATGTTGATGAAGGAAGATTTTGTTGTGGTGCTATCTGATAGTATATTTGGTAACCCTGAGTTGAAAGCTTCACAGGATTGAAGGTAAACTTTTCATAGATCCTTGTGGATTGTACAATTTTTAGGCTCCTTTTGCTAGTTTGACTTGCACTTTCAATAATTACAAATAATCTGATGATGGCAAAATTTGATCAGACAACTGTCTTTTTGAAACAAGTGAATATAGAGAGAATATGGTATTGTTGGTATTGTTGGAAAACAATACCATATTGGCTTGAAATCAAATCAATGATTGATGTAAAAAGATCATTATTACCAACTCAAGGTTTCAAAATGGACTACAGAGATGGTATAATAATTTTTTCCATTGTCAACTAGGCAAGGTGGGTCTCTCAATTTATACTTTGAAACAAAATCCCTCTGAATCATGCTGTTGACCAATTTCATTATCAAGATTCATTTGAATTCCATTTTTAATCACATGTTAAATATATACCACATAAAATCTAACTTGTAGGTACATAACTTTGCAACAGAAATATTTTGGTTACAGATCCCAAGGAGTTTATGTTAGCCATGTTTTAAAGAATATTTTTAAAACCTTGAATGTCACTTGATCAAGCTACTTGACATTTTTTTTGATTGTGAAGCTTGTGCATATGAGAAATTCACCTTCCAAGGTGTTGGCAGTGGTGGTGGTGGATCTCCTGGGGTGATAGATGCACTTTTATAAATATGACTGGCTTATTTCAGAGCTCTACACTTCCAGCATAATTGCCTAGGTTGAGTTCATCCCAGTTAAACTAGGATGCAAACAACCAATTTAAAGTAGGTTGACCTCAACCAATGAAATATAAAACCAAGGGGGGTCCCTTGGATTTATATTTCATCAGTTGATTTCAACCAAGTTTAAATTAGTTGAGTGCATCCCAGTTTAACTGGGATGACTTCATCCTAGGCAATTATGCTGGCAGTGCTATGGTCAAGTTCTCCAGAACTGTAGTAATTGATCAACCATGGCTAAATATATTATTCATCAAAGCTTGAACTATATTTTCTATTTAAAAAATTATAATTTGTTTGATTTTGATATGAGCTATCATTGGTTAGGCATTGGTTGTAATAAGAAAATTTCTGCCTCAGAAATTTCTACAAAAACAATTGGATCTTTTTAAATGTTTTTAAAAACTCCTCTGATATATCATTATACGTTGGTGATACATAACATATAGGCATGGAGATACCATTTGTGCACACCAAGGATACATAGCAGATAGAGGTGGAATAAGTCTGGCATATAGAGAAGTCACCTCCATAGATGTTCCAACTTTTTTGGTGCAAGTGAGCTTGAGGAGAAGAAGTGGGATCATGGAAGTAAATTAGAGGAAAAGAAGGGGGAACATGGAATCAAATTAGACAAGAGGAAATTAGACTGGGAAAGGGAGGAGAAGGATAAGGAGAAAAGGTTTTAGATGACCAAGATGGAATGTTTGGCTTGTCAGGAGCACATTGGTAAGAAGTATACTATGACCTGGTGACTCAGTGTGTGGCTCATGGGAAGAGTACAAAAGAGATTGAACGCTTCGAAAAATTTTTCAAATAGTCCACCTTGTTTGTCTTTTTTACCACCCAAAAAATCATTTGAAACATTCCATGTTATATATTAGAAATAAAATAAAATAAATCAAACTATTGATTATATTTTAAAGAGTTATCTAAAATAGCATCCATATCTCTAATAGTCCAGCTTCTTGTATTTGGATGATTAATACAGTGACCATTTCTGATAAGATGAATGGCTTTTTGGGTTTTCTTGGGCAGTTGGCAAGATAACCCCATTCATGTATGTGAAGAGTTGGGAGCAGTTTTTGAGGGACAGGTCAGGTGAGAAGAAGCAGTGGCTTTCCATGCACACTCAACTATACCATCAAATCCTGCAAATGTTATGCCACAAGAATCATCTGGGAAGACAAATTCACCTCCAGTGACTTTAAGATTCTTCTCAACTAGCTTCCCAGTGTGTTTCTCAATGGAAATCCATAGTACAAAGCTGAAGGGTGAAGAATTGGTGTCATGGTGTGGCATGTCTGAAAACTGCCCAATGGTAAACAACATGTGTGAGGTGAATCCTTTGTGTTTAATTGTCAGTAAAACACCTCATTCATGGTAAATGTCACAAATTGTTAAATGACACTTGGATCATAGCGTGCACCACAGTGAAACCAAAACCTTGATTACAATTGGTTAGGTTTTATCTGTATGAATCTATAAGAGCAAGAATTTAACCAAGTCTGTTTCAATCAGACTTTAAAAGATTCTAAATTTTACCTCTTCAATCAAGAACACAAATTCAAGGCTCAAGATCCACTTTCCTCAAAACCTGATACTGTAAAGTTAACCCGCTCAACTCTACCCTCTTGCAAATTACTCTTATTCTCTCCACATTTCTAAACATCAAGTGCTGAATCTCAATACCCTCAATACTTCAATCTCAGGCTGTATCATAATTCAAAATCACATCATCATTGTGCTGTTTGTCATTTTCTCTTCTGTCTCTTTTCTTCTCTTAATTTTCTTCTCTGTTTGTCTTATTGTTGTTTGTTGAGGAAATAACTGATCTCTTCAAATTCTAAATTCTTCTCTCAGCCTTTATTATCATTACTTCTGTTTACCATTCCCCTTAACTCCTCCTTAAAAAAATTCCTTGCTTTTAAATTGTCTTTCCATCATTAGTGGTATGCCTATTTTTCTCTTATTCTCTTATCTTTTCATCACTTCTCTGATTGTTTTTCTTCATTACTCTGTTTTTGGTTATCAATAAATTTAAGCATCAATCTATTGCTTTGTGATGAGCTGCATATTGGTGAGCTAGTCTGGGGGCTTTAAGTCAAATTTGTTGTTTCTGGACCTCACGGAATAGGGGTTTGGATATGGATTGGAAGCACCAGCCAATAAACTAATGAATGTTTGGAACATATTTTTGGAGCACTTCATAACCAAGTCAATCTGTAGCAACTTAAAAAATTCCTGTTATACCAATTTGGGATTGTTCCTTGTAACCTTTTTGCCATCCTAGACTGTAAAATTCACCCAAGTATTCTGGTCCATTGGATTGGTTGTAGTTTTGAAATTTGGCCGGCTGGATGAGATTTTGGCTGAGATATTGGTATTGTGCTTTGAGATCTGCATCCATGGTTGAGAACAGTTTGAACTTCACCACAGCAATGACCTTCTTACAAGCTGCATTGGCCCAGAAGATAAATGACTTGTTGAAAAATTGGATGTTGGCATTTGGATTGGTATATGATATGTGGACTGGAATACAGGGCCGGCAAGCAAAATACACATTTGCCCTCTGACAGCAAAGACTTTGAGTGGCAGCTTTCTACTTTTGGAGTTTGATTTTTCAATTACTGAGGCGTTGTGGTGTGCTAAATGTGTTCAAGTATCAAAAGTACATAAAAGCATAGTTTTATATCAAGAAGGAGTGATATTACTAGTTTTTTCATGGAAAAATTGGATTCTACCAGTTATTTAACCCATAGTCACTCTCTGAAACCACAGGGCCAGCTGCACTTAGACAAATACTTTTCAGAATAAAATCAGTTTTGTTAAAAGTGTAAGTAAATAGTAGAGCTTAATGTATAGTCACATGTAGAGACACACGTATAGTCACATGATTCATCACATGCTTGTTCTAGGACTCACCAGCTAAAGTTCCTCATATTTTACTATATAAAGAGGAGGTTGTTCCCTCCCAGAAAGAAAATCATTCCAGTTTCATGCCAGTTTTGGGAAGTAATTATATTTGTAGTTGCACAAAACACATAGCATCCAGTAGTGATCTCAATCAAGGTTGCCCTTTAAGAATACCTTTCATACCTCAGAGAAGAATAAAAGGTAAATAAGTAGTGTTTCCCCTTATTTGTTCTCTTAAAAGCAAAAGTGTTATCATCATATTGCTCTCTTAGCTGAAGGTTAACAAAGAAGGCAATACAACTTGAATATTTCACATTGATTCATCATCCATCCCAGAACATACATATCTTTGCTTTGCTAACAAATATCTGATCTAAGTCTGATAAGAGATTGCTACTTCTAGTCTTCTCTATCATAAGTTTTACACCACAACAATAAATAAATAAATTTGTAAGAATTCTTTGTAGTATAATAGAGCAGCAGGTCTTTCAAACCACCCGTAACAGTAGTATTACTTAGTTGGAATATCCTATTGTTATTTGCCCCTCACAGAACTGCCATCTGTCCCAAAGGAGTTCTCACAGCGTGATTGCAGAGCCAAACAAGAACCTTCTCTGGCTTCATTGGCCACATTGCTGCTATGTATATATTGATCTCAATAGTTATGAAATTGTTGATAGATTTGACAGATTACACAAGACTTTTATTCAGTCTGAGACATATTAGGAGGCATTTGGGGATTGGGATTGGAGTTTTTCTTGCGTGTAGGGGGGTTTTTTGGATGCCTGAGTTTGACTTTCTTTGAGGATAAATTCAATGTTTCTGAATTGTTGTCACTAATTTCATTGTCTGAGAAGGTGCTATCTGAATCTAAATTGTAGGCCAAAAAGGAAGGTGAAAGCCGCTCCTGGTGGCAATATTTTTAACTTCCTTTCTCCTCAGTAATTTGCTTTGAATGTTCTTGATAAAGAGGAAGAGTACATTGCCAATGTCTGGTACAGTTCTTACTTGATCTTTGACCAGTCACTGGCACATTAGATTGGATTGGGGAGGCAATGAGCAAGGGGTCTTGCGGTAGGTTGGGTTCAGAGGCCAAAGATTCCTGTTGTTTCATCCAAGTAAGTGTCATGAGCTGTGGTTTCTTTCTGAGGTTTGGAAAAGATTGAGTTGATTTGAGGCGCCTAAACAGGAACCAAAAAAAAATGCAAAAGAAAACAAAAATTAGTGGACACTCTCTTCAAGTTGAAAGTTGAGGGTGGACTTCTTTTCTAGTGAAAATTGGAGTTCTGATATCTCAATGTTCAGACAAGTGAAAACATGATCATTCTTGGTACCATGGACAACTTTGAAGTCATCCATGGTTCCAAGAAAAATCCCCTCTTGACGGTTCACAGGCTTGAAAACGTCCTGACAATCCATCTGGGAAATTACAGGTGAGCCGGGTTGCTTGGACTGAACAAAATACTGGGAGTGTGCATTGGACATTTTTTTTGATGTGAGCTTTCAGAAAAGGGTTAAAAAGATTGTTTTTGGCACCATTGATTACTTTGAAGTCATCCATGGTGGCAAAAACAATCCCCCCGCAATAGTTGGCATGTTTGAAATTGTCCTGAAGATCTGTCTGAGCAATTTCAGCCAAATCAGGTAGCTTGGTGATGCTGTGATTCAAGTCTGCCCAGACTGGCCCAGCTTCATCTACCACCAAAAGGAAACCAAGCTATCAGACCTAGAATGAAAAGATCAATAAAAAGAGAAAGACAATTTAAGTCTTGCTCCTCACAGGCTTACACAAAAATGTCACTAGATTAAATAAGCCCAGCTCCATGTTGTATTTAGTCTCATCTTTCCCCTTTACCTAGACAGAAGAGATCCTTCTCTCCTGTCTAGGTAAGTACCATTTCCTCCTCTCTTCTCTTCTCAACCCCTTTCCACTTTTCCCTCATGTGTAGATACTGATAGAGATATCCTTCTCTCCTGTCTAGACGCAATACATCCCTATGTTGGCACTAAAGTTGTCCCTCAGTGCCACAATCCCAAAAGGTCTGTCTATAAGAACCAGTGAAGGGACTCAACCCTTCCACTATTTTTTTCTAGGACCAATGTAGGAAAATTGTAAGGTTTGAGTCCCTTCACTGGTTCTTATAGACGGATCTGTAGGTATTGTGGCACTGAGGGACAATTCCAGTGCATAGTATTGCATATAGAAGGGAGAGAAGGATCTCTATATCAGTATCTACACATGAAGGAAAAGAGGAAAGGGGTTGAGAAGAGAAGAGATGAGGAAATGGTACTTACATATATGGGAGAGAAGGGTATCTGCTGTCTAGGTAAAGGGGAAAGATGAGACTAAATACAACATGGAGCTGGGCTTATTTAATCTAGTGGAATGTTTGTGTAAGCCTGTGAGGAGAAGGGCTTACAGACAACCCCTACTTACTTTTGTTGAAGGGAGTGATTAACATCACGCCTGTCAGCAAATGATGTGAGTGCCAAAGAGGTGGGAAAATGGGTCAAGTGGCTTACCTGTCATTTGCTCAGCCACCAAGCACATGAGAAAAATATAAATTGATACATGACATGAAACATCAGAGGAAAACTTACCTTGATAGGGTTTCAGGGTGTTGATAAACACACACCCCTGGTGAAAGCCAACACCAGTTGGTGTTTTTTGACCGCATTCCAATGCAAATTGGCATGTTTTGCCGCAGCACCAAGGTTTGTCCCATCCATGGCCAATCCTTGGTGTGCTGGCCAAACACACCAACTAAATTGGTGTGTTTGGAAAACACACCAATTACATTGGTGTGTTTGGAAAACACACCAATTACATTGATGTGTTTGGAAAACACACCAATTACATTGATGTGTTTGGAAAACACACCAATTACATTGATGTGTTTGGAAAACACACCAATTACATTGATGTGTTTGGAAAACACACCAATTACATTGATGTGTTTGGAAAACACACCAATTACATTGATGTGTTTGGAAAACACACCAATTACATTGATGTGTTTGGAAAACACACCAATTACATTGATGTGTTTGGAAAACACACCAATTACATTGATGTGTTTGGAAAACACACCAATTACATTGATGTGTTTGGAAAACACACCAATTACATTGATGTGTTTGGAAAACACACCAATTACATTGATGTGTTTGGAAAACACACCAATTACATTGATGTGTTTGGAAAACACACCAATTACATTGATGTGTTTGGAAAACACACCAATTACATTGATGTGTTTGGAAAACACACCAATTACATTGATTTGTTTGGAAAACACACCAATCACATGTGTTTGGAAAACACACCAATTACATTGGTGTGGTTGGAAAACACACCAATTACATTGATGTGTTTGGAAAACACACCAATTACATTGATGTGTTTGGAAAACACACCAATTACATTGATGTGTTTGGAAAACACACCAATTACATTGATGTGTTTGGAAAACACACCAATTACATTGATTTGTTTGGAAAACACACCAATCACATGTGTTTGGAAAACACACCAATTACATTGGTGTGGTTGGAAAACACACCAATTACATTGGCGTGGTTGGAAAACACACCAATTACATTGGCGTGGTTGGAAACCACACCAATTACATTGGCGTGGTTGGAAACCACACCAGCAGGCGGCACCCCCACCCCTGTGGGAGTGAGCCTTGCTGGCCAGGAGAAATTCCTGGTGGTCAATGAGGCATCCAACCTTTTTGGCTGGGAGGAATTCCTCCTGGTCAATGAGGTTGTACACCTCATCAACCACAATGAATTGATGAGGCTGAAATCAGAGACATCCAAGTTGGATTTCTCTGACTTCATCAACTGGAATGTGCAGTCCATTTGATACACATAAGTATGTGTAATACTGGCGTGCCTGCTGGCACGCCAACTCCCATGCAAGTATTTGCGCGTGGGAGGTTGGCATGCAGCCCATATGGCAGGAACACCAATTGGGATTGGTGTTCCTGCCAAACACACCAAACACCAATTGCTGTGCGCCCTAAAACACACCAATTGGTGTGCGCCCTAAAACACACCAATTGGTGTGCGCCCTAAAACACACCAATTGGTGTGCACCCTAAAACACACCAATTGGTGTGGGTGTGGGTGTGCGCCAGGGGCGTGCGTTTATCAAGCCCCAGGGTTTCATGCACAATTGCAACATTAAGAGGAAATTGTTTGAGGGCTAGAAACATGATGGTTTTGGGGACTGTTCCCCAAAAAAACCACTTTGCCAAAAAGATTCAGGGATTATAACCACTCATGATTATGAATTAAAGATAAAATTGTGCTCAAAAATTAGTTGAGAAAACCGACAATCTGTAGAGATGTGTGGTCTTAATTAGGCAAGAAAAGGTATGTTCCTCCAAAACTAATTTCCAAAAAGTTACTGATGTGTGTCAAAAGGTTATTTATTTGATTGGAATTCAAGAAGAGAAGAGAAAAAATGTCTGTAATCAAGAAAAATTGGTACTGCGAGGACCCAAAATCAAATGCAAGAGTCAGAAAGCTGGCAGTATATTTTTCTGCCAGTCCATGTTGAATTATTCACCTTATTTTAAGAGTGCAAGTGTTATGGGGTGTAACAGTCCACATAATCCATTGTTACTAGATTCAATGTTTTCCAAGAAGGGCAGGGCTCCTCATCATAAACCCATGCCACTTATCCTTGAGGTTGGCTAGAAGATTATGCATAACAATGCAGGTGATGATCCACTTGACCGTTGCCGTCATCTCACAAGGGTTCTTGATTTGTGATTGAATTTCTTGCAAACTGGCAAATCAACCCTTTATAATACCAATGTCATGTTCAATTTGTACTCTTGATTGGGCTAGATGGCAATTGAAATCCACATTCTCAGTTATAAGCAAATCAGAACCTTTGTAGGCTGGAATGGTATGTTGATCACTTGAATAAGCAGAGTACGCCAGGAGGAATTGGTTTTTATCAAAGAATTGTTCTGGATTTTGAGCAAGCTTCATATTGGAGAAGATATACCAATTGTGACAGAATCCTGGGTAGCCTGCAAGGTAGGATATGAACTGTTTGTTTATGTCACAAACAAGAGTGACCAAAATGGAGTAACTGTTTGGAAAGCAAACAACACATCAGCTAAGAATCTGTAAAATAGTGGAACCAATGCAAACATTCCAACCATTTTTTTCTATCCCAGTAGTGGTTACCATCCACTGGTGGCTGTTGACTCAGTGGAATGGTTGTTCCATCAACAAAGCCAACACATCCAGGAAAGCCTTCATATTTCTTTATTGAATATCAAATCCAACATTCAATCATTACAACATTGCATACTCAAAGGAATATCTAGTCTCAAGCTAGACATCATCAAGCCCTCTTCAGTTTTAATACTTAAGATCAATATTTTCACCCAAGCTGTTTTCCTCTTTCTTTAGTCAGTCAAAACTCAATTAACTAAAGAAAAAGGAAAACAGTAAGTCTCAAATCAACTCAATATCACAATAATTAAACTGTTTCTTTTCTTCCTTTCTATTTTTTTTTCTCTCAGTCTTTTCCTCTTGTTTTTGTGTTGTGTATCATTGCCACTCCTCATTTTAATCAAACAGATTCATTCTTCTTCATCAATATTTTTTATTGGGCAGATCTAACCTGGATCAAATCATCTTCAAACATTGTCAAGATCATCTCTGCTAAAATTATATGCATGACCTGAGATAATTCCATATGTTCTTCTTGAGTTGGCCATGATGCCAAGTGTGAGCACATTTGATAAAGAATATTGATCACCCAACAGGTGTAAAGGTTGATAATTACATAGCCAACTTGGAAGAGATTCTTGAGTCTGAAAACAGCAGCACCGTTTCTGTTTGATGCAAGAGAGCACATAGCAATAGCAAGTTGGACAGATGGGTCTTGTTGAAGATTCTGAGAGGAGTTGTGAAAGATTGGATTTGACTCCATCAGTTGAAGAAGATTGAGGAAACATGGGAACAGCATTTGAAAAAGCTGGAGGAAGCATGATTGAGTAAGTTCCTGAATGATTGACAGGTCATATCAAGGATGGAATTGTGTAGTGGTACCTCTGGCATTGAGGTATTGTTTCTTGATTTTTGATCAACAATAAAAAGAGAGATCTTCAAGTCCTGAGTTGTTGTTATCTGAGTCAAAAATCAATACTGTTGCAGCAGAGTTGGCCGCTTGAAATAGTTGCTTGTGTTGAGAGGGTGCTTGTTGCATGATTGTTTGAGTTGAGGTGTGAGGTTTTCTTGGTTTGACAAGAGGCAATGGATTTAACGGTGAAGTGTGGGCTGATGTGAGATGTGATTTTAATGGGTTATTTTGGAAACAAAGGATTTGGATGGAAAACCATGGTTTTTCATTTTCAAAATCTGTTTGCTTTTTAGCTACCCTGTTTTGAAAACCTGTTGATTAGAAATTGTGGATTTGGCAATTTCTAAATTCTAATCAACAGGTTTTAATTGTGGATTTGGTCATATTTGATACCCCCTAATGGTGGATTTTCTTAAGCCAGTCAATTACATGATGGTGGATCTGGTCATATTGAATACACCCTAATAAAAAAAAAATTACAACATCACAGGATTGTAAAACTGCCTGTATATGTGGAAAAACTGTGTGTATTTATTTTAGTAATGCCCTTGGTATTAGGCCTAGCCCAGAGGGTATCAAATATAAGAAATTTAAAATTGAAAACCTTATTTTGTGTCATGTGGCACCTAGCTGTCAACCATATGGTTATTAATCTACTGAGTTGTGGGTTATTTTAATTTATTCAACTTTCTCAGGTTAGTTTGCTGATTGGGTAATGGGTAGTGAAAGTGAAGGAATTATTTTCAGAGGAATGTGTTAGTGTACATGGATGTTCATAAATAGTGTATACCGGGGTGTAAGCTCTGGATATACATACTAATTTATCTTGTTGGAGGGGAGATAGCTATAATATCAATAGGTGAGGCCTTATCTCAGATTGTGGCCGATGTGTCTGATTTATGACGTATGCATTTATGTATTGTGTAATATGCTCACCGCCTTGATGGCGCGTAAATTAATATATAAATGCATAAATACATACATGGATGATTTACACCGCAATAATTAAATAAACTAAGCTTGAGTCAGCTGACTTTGGTAAATACATACGTAGGTTGAATAACCCCCCTTATAAGTCTGTTGACCGTATTGACAGTTAACCCCAACACTAAACCTCTTGACCAACGTCTTAACCATCTCAACACCAACATCAACATCAACATCAACATCAACCAAGTTTACCATTCATGTCAACTTAAGCCAAACAACACAGAATGTCCAAAGCTCAACTAATCGTTTATGCAATCCATGACTTGTTCGTCTTCACATCCTCACTCACTCACTAGCACTCAAACTGACTGACTATATTATTACTTTCTACGAACAGCCAAGCCGAAAACCCAGACGAACTCTCGTTCTCTGCTGGCGAGGCGATCGAGGTAACCGAGAAGGATGACCTCTATGGGGATGGATGGTGGCAGGTCAGTCAACCTGTATACTATCAACCAACTATCTAAACTACTTACTCACCACCCCCTATCATCTTCTAGGGTCGTAACACCAAAGGCCAGCATGGTCTCTTCCCACAGGCTTACACACTCCCAGCCCCATCCATCCTCCCCAATCATAAACAGAAACCTGGATCCAAAACAACCCCTCAACTGACCATGAACGAGACCCTCTTTGAAGTCCAGAATGCTATCGATCAACTCCACCATCCATCCTCTTCATCCAGCTCACTACCCCCTCCAACCCCAACCACCGCCGACTCACTCAAACACTCCACCGATCAATCTGAAGAGACCGATGAGGATCCCGAGTCGCCTCAGTTCAGCCTTCACAGTAATCCTGCTAGAGCAAGAGCCATCCTGGCTAAGAAGGCTCAGGCCAACAACTCCTCCCATCACACTCATTCGATCGTCATGGAAAAACTCAAGTCGGCATCCAATCACATCCAGCCAACCCATCGAACCAGTCTCAACTCACTCGTCAGCATACCTGGGATTGGCGACATGGAACTCTCTGAAGAGAGCGGAGCTGAGGATGATCAATCCGATCACCATCTCAACCCGACCGACGATCAGAACATCAATCGATCTCGTGCATCCACCCTCGCCGGAACTCATACTCGACAGCCATCCAAGAATAGCAACAACAACAACAACACTAACACCAACTTGAACCATCCGACATCTGCCTCACCAACAGCTCCAAAGCTCACCAATCAGCCTTCATCCGAATCCACCCGTCAAACGACCTTCAAACCTGGCCCGTTCTCAGCTGCTGCTATGGCCCTCGGTCTCACCGGCTCACCCAAGGAGAAAGATAAGCATAGCAAGAGCTCATCCTTCTCCAAAGGTCACCAAACTCAAAAACCATCATCATCCAGCATCTTGAGCGATATCGGACTCGATCTTCGCGACCGCTTCAACCTGGCCTCAGCACCCGTTGCTTCTACCCTCCGCATGAGTCGTGAATCTAGTCAGTTCACCAATCTACCCACATTCTCCGATCTTAATAACCGACAACCCAACAGTACACCTTCTGAAACCTTTCTCTCAGTTTCAGTCGCTCCTACCTCGGCTCCTCCCGATCCACAGCCCCCATCCCTCAAGAGCATCTATCAGAAGCTGTGGCAGTTCCCACAAGGAACTCTCTAACCACTCGCTCACAGGATAACTTGAAGGCCAACTGCCGTCACCAGCGTCAAGGATCAGCCTGTAGTACTACCAGCGGCATCTTTCTAAATCAACAACTCTCTCAACATCCAAATTCATTTCAGCCAATTATTCAAGATACCAAGACCTCCGTCTCAACCGCTGATTCATCTTCTGCCAAAGGTCGCTCCCGATCTAGCAGTCGAGTCGAACAGTTCGTTTCGGTCGAAGACCAGCCCACGAGTCCGGCCACTAGCACTTTCCCCTCATCTGCTGGAGCCCGTCAAGGTGATGGCTCCCTATCCTCATCCCAGAGTCGATCTCAAAACCGTTTGGCTTGACCCCTCTCATCTACGTCCCCTGACCAATGGTCTGCTGCTGAAGTTTCTGAATGGGCAAAGCTCAAAGGATTAGACGAATTCACCATTGGAAAGTTTATCGAACATGAGATCACTGGAGACGTTTTGCTCGAGTTGGATGTCAACGCGTTAAAGGAAATTGATTTGACTGCCTTCGGACGCAGAGTTAGGGTGATAAGGCAATCGAAGAATTGAAGAAAAACCTCCTTCATCAAAAGCAAAACCAACCGAGTCCTCTATCACCTCTTTCAGATGGTATCCATCTCACCTCCTCCTCCATTGATTCATCTCTTCAACCATCCCCTTTATCCTATCCACGTACAGAACTTGCCAACAAGCAAGCCGTCCGTCTCAGCTTAACTGCCAAGCAAGATCACTCAAAATTCCCTACCAACAAGCTTATCATCCTTCGACAGATATCAGTGATCGGGAGGAAGAGCTGTTCAGCAGTCCTCTCGTGACTCGACTTCGAAGGCCTCGGCTCTCCCAAGTCATAATAAGAGACCGTCTGATGCTTCCGGGTTTAGCTCACACCGACGCCAAGAGAACGAGAATAGTAACTCAAGTCGTGATGAACTCGTGTCATCGAACAAAGTGGGTATTTTCAGAAATCATTATTCTTTCCACCACGATGACTTACGTTCTCCTCCAGCTGCCTCCCGGTTATAAACGCACATCTTCCGCCTCCGGTCGGCCACGTCAGGCGACATTTTCGAATCATGGCAGTCCATCGCCCAAACCATCAGCGCAATCATCCAAGGCGACTGTCGATAGTACACGCCGCAGTCGGGCATCGTCTTGGACGCCTGTCACCGAATCCCAAGAAATAGACGCTACAGATACCATCAAGGACCCGGTGCACTTGATGGCCCGATTGATCTTGACTCTCCTGAATTAAATGCTGAAGTTAGTGCTCTTACTCCCTAAGTTGATGACGAGTCTTGCTCATCCTTCTATAAATGTCTCGTTAGGAAAAGCCGAAAAAGGTCAAGAAGAAAAGCTGGGAATCCAGAAGCACCCGGAACGTCCCACTCCCTCAAGAATAAGAAACACTCTATCGAATCTCCTGATCGTCAGCCCATGAGTCAGACACTCCCGAGAAATCACACGATCCACAACGACAAAATCGCGTACTAGCTTTCTAGGAAACTTGAGAGTTCGCAAGCCACCGCCAAAGCTTAGCTCCCAATCACCGTTGGTTCAATTGGTTTTTCTTCTTTCCTTTTTTCTCTCATCCTCCAGAAATCTGAACTCTTTTTTCTCGCCATCGAACATTTACAGAGTCAGTGTGAATACTTTAAACAATATCGCGGATGGAGAACCCCGACGAGGCAGCTCTTCCGGTAATCCTACCTCGGTTAACGGACGGCACGGACGATCTTTATTCCATTTTGGAGGACAAGAGAAAGTACAAGGCCAGGCCCAGCACCAGATCCAGCACCTGAGCCCATTAGCCGAGACTAAGAACTCAATTTCTTCCCCCATCCCCCTCGAGGAGAAAGAGGCCGAAGTCCCCGGCGTCAAACGGGATGGCGAAACCCGGACCGCTTTGGAACGGATCGGCCCCCCTGATCATATGGGCTGGATGCGCAAAAAGGGCGAGAAATATCCGACCTGGAAGCTTCGTTATTTTATTCTCAAAGGCGCTAACTTATACTATTTGAAGACTCAAAACGTAATTTTCTTCCCTCTCTCTCTCTTCCTTGAGGTCAAGGCTAATGCGATCTCTGGAACCGCTCTCAGGAAATTCGGATCAAAGGACTCATCAAGCTGGCTGGATTTAAGGTGGTGATGGATGCCGATGTGCACCCAGGACGCTATGGGGTTTCGGATCATCCATGACAATGGATCGACCATCTGTTCAGTGCAGATGATTCGAAACTGTTGAGGGATGGATGAAAGCGATGATGAAAGCGACGATCGATCGAGACTGGATCGGTGAGTCCCCCGCCCACTTCTGCTCTCCTGGGCTCTCTCTCTCTCTCTGTGGATACAGAATAAAAATGATTGAGATATGATACATCACTCGTAGCCCCGGTGATCTCCTCCTGTAATATCCGCACAATTCCGATCAAGAAGCCCAGAAAATGTTTCCCCCTCCCAGACCTCCATCGCCTCAATCAAGAGCTCGGGTCCAGAAAGCTAGGTTGGCAGCCAACCCTGACGTGCTTTCTGAGAAAGACGCGGCCGTCTTGATGGGCTTGCAGAACTTGCAAACTGCTTCTAATCGGGGCCTAGCTATACCTCCGTCCACTCCCCGTCCAAGAGCGTCTCCGACGAGACTGATACCGCCTTGAGGCCTAGGAGAAGTACTCAACGTCCCTCGCCTGAGAAATCGCGAGCCGAATCTCATGGTAAGTTTCATCGTCCCTATCGTCTCCCTGGCTCTCTTGATCTCGATCTTGCGAGTTTTGTTTGTTTGGTTGAGACTTAATGATTTGTTCTCTGGGGGGTGGGGGGCAAAGCAGAAGACGGACTATCATCAAACGACGAAGAATTACTTACGTGGATTAACACCAAGATCAAAGACAATTGTACCCTTCAAGCTACCGATTTCTCTTCCTCGATCAGAAACGGTCTCGTCCTTGTTCGTCTCATCGAAGCCCTCACTCATTCCCACTCTGGCTTGGACGACAAGGACTTTCTCGGCTTTCTCATCTTGCTTCGGTCGATCATCTCAGACCCTCTTTTATCCTTAAAGACGAGGACTTTGATGTATTTTTTCTATCTTCGATTATCTCCCTTCCCAGAAAGTCCCGTACGTCTTTTATACTCATTTTGGAATCCCCCCATCCCTCACATACACACGCCCATACATCCGCACACGTTTATGCACATCATACTTATTCTGATTTGGTTTGTAGGTTGGCTGGGTATTCTTTGAACGATTTGATTTCTGGCGATCCGAACAAGACTAGAGTTGTGTCATGTTTTCTTTCTCTTTCTTTCTCTACTAATGCGCAAGAATAGAAATCCTGACTTTGATTTTTTTTATATTTTGTAGGATTTTTTGACAAGAGTTTATAATAGATTCCAGTCTTGAATCAAAATCCATCTATATCTATACATACATATATAAAAAAAATAAATAAGAGATTGATGATCAAATAATGTATTATTGCGGACTTTGGCTGTGAAATATTCCTGGCTCGGTGTGGAGGAGAGGGAGAGGTTTGTTTTTTTGAAGTTGATGGTTACGAACAAGTAGATGATCAAGCGTAGATGATCAAGCAAACAAAACAGGAGGATAGATATGAGTAGTTGAACATCATACACAGATACATACATACAGACTATATATATATAACTTGTTTTCACTTTATCTCTACCTCTCTCTATACTTACATACTTATACTTACACATACATTTATTTATTTAGTTAATTATACTCGGATGTTACATCTACTCTATCTATCTATCTATTTATCTATTCATTTGATTATTTATTTATTTTAGATGGTGTGACCCATCCTGCCACGATTTCTGATAAGCTCTGTTGAGTATATAAATTTATCCTAATGGTTTGGTTGATTGATCAGTCTTTCACTGCAAGAAAAACTGCTTCAACTGCCACCAGTTGACATGCAAGAGCTTTGATCTTACTCCAACCTTACTCCAACCTTACTCTGGACATACTTGAAACAAGCTTTGCTGCAGTGACTGTGCATGATGCACAGTCACTGTGCACCAAAAGTCACCCTGAAGTAAGCTTCAAGTAACAACAAAGCTGGACTCAAGTATACTGCATGTCAACTGGTGACAGTTGAAGCAGGTTTTTTTTGGAGTGAAATTTGCTACACTGGTGTGTCAAGAGTGTACTACATGCACACTGCCAGCATGATTGCCTAGGTTGAAGTAACCTCAGGTACACTAGGATGGATCTATAAAACCAATGAAATATATGTATGGTCCCTTGGGTTCAGATTTCATCAGTTGAGATCAACCAAGTTTACATTTTGGTTGTAAGCATCTCAGTTGAGCCAGGATAGATATAAGCCAAGACAATGATGCTTTCAATGTTGATCTCTGAGGGGTACAGTCCATCAAAGAGAAGGCCCCAATCAATTGGCCCTGGCTGGGAACAAGCTGTCTTACATTGTGCATGATGTGATGCCTCTCCCATGGCCCAGTTTTCCACCTCTGCAAACCAATGAAATATGTACCCAAGAGGGGTTGGGCCCTTGGGTTCACATTTCATCAGTTGAGTTGATCCCAGTTTAACTGGGATAGTCTCAACTCAGCCAATTATCCTGGCAGTGTGCACTTATGTTGTTGAGTCCCAACAAAACTGTTGGCTTGGTCCAACAACCATGTTGTGTCAACAGGGTGGGGAGATCCACCTATTTTGAATTGGTTGGGTGTATCCTATAAGTTTAACTCAGATGATCAAGAATTTTGCTTTGTAGGGACTGTGAAAGATCTGTTGATCAAATCTGTGTTGACCACTGGCACATGCAATGGTTTTGTGGTAGTATGCTACAAATATGCCTTTTTTTTTATATGTATGTTTTGACTTTGAAAACTGTAAAAAAAAAATGTTTAAAAATTAAAAATGTGAATCATTGAGCAAAAAGACAACATATTGATTGAATTATGTGTTTTTATTTTTTATTGATTTGGAAGGAAGAAAAAGATGATCAAGGAGAAGAGGGTTTGATGAACTATGATATGAGAGAGAAAAAGACCAAGACAAGAGGGGATGCTTGAACGAAAGAAAGAAATCAAGGGAAAAAAAGGGGTTTCAACGGCCGGTTCTACTGATAAGTTTTTTCATGTGATGATCAAGAGATAAACGAGGGAGTGGGTTCATAGATTTTGAGGGTGAGGGTAAGAAGCCGACTTGGATTAGCCAGGCAAGATAGACAGCCAAGTCTGTAGTTTCGACTGAGCGATGATGAACCAGTTGATTTTTCTTCAAGAGTTGAGTGGTATTGAGGTCATCCAATTCGGCCGACTTTGTACTCGATGGTAAATCGGACAAGACGAAATGTAAGAGAGGAAATAAGGCGTTATCTTGTGGATCGTTCTTCATGATCGATTGTTCTAGTTTGATCCTCCAGCTTAGATAATCTTCTTTGCTGACCTCATATCCGTAATGGCTTAATGTATCAAGGAAAGAGTTAAATCTTGGTAAGGGCCGAGCGGTTAGATGGTAAACTTTCAAAGGCTCTCGGTCTTCAAGCGAGGCTAGGACCGTACAACCTGCGACATGATTGACTGGCAGCATGTTGATAGTGTTGTGGATATCAGGTATCGAGCCGATTTGAATACATCCTTTGACTAATCTCCATAAGAAATCGTCGGTGTTGCTAACGCCAGTTTCGGTATCACCAAGCACGTAGGCTGGTCGAATGATTGCACCTCGCATTCCTCGTCGCCCAGCTTCTGAGACTAGACGCTCCGAAACCCATTTGGTTTGGCCGTAACCG
This sequence comes from Puccinia hordei, assembly GCA_007896445.1. Taxonomy (NCBI): domain Eukaryota; kingdom Fungi; phylum Basidiomycota; class Pucciniomycetes; order Pucciniales; family Pucciniaceae; genus Puccinia; species Puccinia hordei. Next base: position 78,903 of record RDRW01000378.1, read on the forward strand.
GTAGTGAGACCACTTGCCGAAGCTTCCAAGTCATCCGATTCTGAAATCCCTTTCTCACCCTGTTGGATGAGAGCATCCGACAGACTGACGTAGTGATCTTTTTCGAGGACGGCGGTGCTTGAAACGAACGTTAGCGCTTTCGGCTTGCCGATGGCCACTAGCTCCATGAGTGTTAAAGTAGCCATCACGTTGGCCGTTCGTAACTTGGAGTATGGATAAACCCAGTGTACCAATGCTCCGTTGTGAATCACTATGTCAACGCGTTCGCTCAAATCATTCCATGCCTGGTCACCAACACCTAACTGTCGTGATTCAAGGTCTCCGAGGACGACCTCGACCATGTTCTCTGACAACCATTCCTCCTTCCAAAACCCTCGACTCTGACAGCTCTCCCGAAGGCGAACAATCCCCGCCTCCTTGGTTTTGGCTCGCAAATGACAGATGACTGTGCCAATGGTGTCGGTTTGGTTCAAGAGTTCCCGGAGAATGAACACTCCCAAGAAGCCGGTCGCCCCAGTAAGAAGGACAGTTTTCTTGGAACTTGACTCGATCGGTGCCGAGTATTTTGGTTTCAATGTCTTCATCAGCGCCTTGGCATCCGCAGCATAATCAAACGCACTCTGGGGTTGACCTGAAGAAGTTGGGGATGCACCCGTCGGCTGGGCTGATGGGCTCAAATGGGTGCCATCATGTGTTTGTTCTTCATCCTCTCTGGCTAAACCAAAGTCATTATTCTTGCACATGTCGACTTGCTGCGCCAAGGAGCCGATGGTAGGGTACTCAAACACCAATCCTAATGGGATGTTGACCGCAAGAGTCCTTCGGATTTCAAACACCAACCGAGTAGCTAGAATAGAATGCCCGCCAAGATCAAAGAAGCTTTCATTTTTGGGGATCGTCGACTTGCTGTAAATATTATTTGGTAGTAGAGTTTTCCAAATCGTCTGAATTGCGCTTTCGGTCGCAGAAAATTGATCAGGAGTTGAGGACTGCTTGGCCCGTGATGATGGCTGGAGGGCGGTGTCTGGGAAGGGGAGAGCGGGCTTATCAATCTTTCCGTTTGGATTCAATGGCATTCGTACCAACGGCACGAATACTGGAAAAGATGGAAGCCTGTCAGCTTGCTGCAGACAACAGATATATTGACTAGTTCCAAACATGGAATACTTACGGGTTGGAACGCTGTAAGCGGGCAGCTTAGTTTTCAAGTATTCTCGGATGCTTCGGATCAACTTGCGATACTTTCTAATTCCCTTCTCGACCTCACTCACAGGCTCTTCCTCGTCTTCTACCTCGCTAGCACTAGTAAGGGGGAGCTCGGAGGATCCAGATTTGGGTTGGTTGGGTACAAAGTACGTAATCAAGATTTTTTCTTCATCCTTGTCTCGTCGAACCAAGGTAACGTTTTCTCTGATAGATGGATGCTGAGAAAGATGAGTGTCAATTTCGCCGAGTTCAATCCGGAAGCCGCGAATCTTGATCTGGTCATCCGATCGACCAACACATTCGACAGTTCCATCCGGTAGATAACGACCGAGGTCTCCAGTTCTGTACAAGCGATCTCTGAGCCCAAGCCATTTACCACCCATGTCGATATCTACTGCTCGTTGTTCCAATGGGAAGGAGTGGAACCAATTGAGCATAAACTTTTCAGCTGACATCTCCGGTGTCCCGAGGTATCCTTCGGCCAACCCACTCGATCGGACGTAGATCTCGCCCAATTCTCCCACACCACATTGCAAACCTTTTGCGACACGGTTGACAACAATCAGTTGGACATCTTTCATGCCTCTACCGGCCGGAATAATGTCTTTCTTGGTTTCCAAATAGATTGGATCTTTAGAAATCGAGGGAATCAAATGATAAGAAACCGCACGTTGAGTCTCGGTGGTGCCAAACATATTGACGATATCGACGTTGGGGGCAATGTGCTGGAGCCTAGAGCAATCTCGCTTGGTTAGGACATCACCAACAAAGAAAGCATTCTTGAGGGAAGGGATCTGTCGCGATGCTTGAGCCGAGAGTAATTGACCCATGGCGGGTGTAAGATGGGTGATCGTAACTTGTTGATCGTCCATCCATTCTGCCAATCGACCGGGTGTTCCGATATCTTCCGCGGTGGGAATGTGCAATTCGGCACCGAGGAAGAGGGGAGTAAAGATGTCCCTCTGAATGGGATCATGTGCGATACCACTTAACATGGTAAACCTGCTGCTGCTGTCCAGGTTGAACTGTTTAGCCATCCATGGGAAGAAGTGAGTGAGACTGAAGTGACGACCTTGAACACCTTTGGGAATGCCGGTGGAACCAGAGGTGAATGAAAGGGTACCGATCGAGTCGGGTCCGATTTTCACTGAAGGCAATTGAGAAGCCAGGTGCTGGGTATCTTGCAAGACATCGAGCCCAGCTTGGGTTCCGGTTGGGCCACCTTTGAGATGGCCGTTGTTTTGTAAGGTGAGTGCTGGGATGGTGACCTTGATGTCCAAGTCTGATTTGATAAAAGCCTCGACTTCGGGGGACAACTGACCAGCTCTCTCAAGGATAATTAAACCGCGGGGTTTGGAGACTTGAAGATAAACCTTTTGCCTCTGAGTGGGATAGGCTGGATCGATGACGCTGAAAGTAGCGCCGGCTTTGAGGATTCCCATGATGGCAATCACCAAATCGACGCCTCTGGTTGAGTAGACGGTGACGACTTCTTCCGTTAGGATACCGTGTTGAATTAAATGGTGAGCAAGTACGTTTGAGGCATGATGAATCTGAGAGTAGGTGAAGGTGCGCTCAAGAGACTGAGGGTTGTTGAGGGTGGAGGTGGGTGGTGTTATTGTTGGATCGTAATGCTCGACCACGCACAGCTTGTCAGGATGTTGCTCAGAGTTTCGAGCAAAGATTTGGGTGATCGGACCCGGCCATTCTGTCCAATGTAAATCATCACAGGGATCGGGTAGATAGGGTGTTTGGAGTGGGCCTAAGAGTGGGATGGTGCTTATACAAGAGTCGGGTTGAAGGGAGGCCTGGATGATGATAGCAGAGAGTTGTTCGAGGAGGGTGTGTATCCTGTTGGATGAAAACAAGAGGGAGTTGTAGAGGACGTTGAGTGAGAGGACCCCAGGAGGTAATGGTTGACGAGACGAAGGGGTTGTCTTTGAGGTTTGAGGTTGATCGATAGACTTGACGATGATAGTTAGATCAGTCGTCAGAGAGGTTGAGTGAATGAAGTCTTGGCCGGTAGGATCAGTAGCCTCGAGGAATCTGACTCTAAAGAGGGGGGCGTAGTTTGATTCGGCTGGGTTGGCTTGATTTCGACCGATGGCCTTGAGTAGTTGATCAAATGGAACATGATCAGCTTCGGCCTCGCTGTTAAAGGTTGAGAACCAAGAGAAAACAAAGGTGTTAGTGAAATTATGATGGAGAGAAGGATGAAAGATTTGATACTGACGCTTGAAGGTTAACGAGTGATTTGAGTAAGTCGGAGAACGATTGATCTGAACTGAGTGAGACTCGGAGTAAGAGTGGGTCTGGATGGTCTGCTGATGGACTTGAGGTAGCAATCAGGATATCTGTCTCGGATGTATAACGATATAATAGTATCAAGAAACTGGTGAGAAGTAGATGGAATGGACTGGGACGATCGATGAGGTGAGTATCTAGTAATGATAACCTTGAGATGGCGAGTGAGGCTTTCTGATTGAGTTGGGAGTTAATGGAAGCTTGTACGACCTTCTGGTTGATAGACTGGTTGACTGGGCGAGGATGGTCAGTAGGTAGGGCGATAGAAGGTAGTGAGCTCAGTCGTTTTGAGATCCTTTGTAGTTTCTCGTTTTGGTCTTCGTATTGGTTGGTGAGTGGGATGGTCATGTTGAGTGTTGTTTGTTTCTTGTGTGTGTTGTTGTTGTTGTTGTTGACCGTTCTGTGTGTTGTTGTTGTTGACGGTTGTTTTTTAAATTAATTTTTTTATTTTTTGAGTGTTGGAAAGTTCAAAGTTCAACCATATTGCATATCCATCTCACCCCACTAATAATGAATATTACTACAAATAAACACACCAAAAGTCTATTGATTTCAACATCAGACTAAACTTTGACTCTGAGGAGACAAACCTCACTTACATGTAGCAAGCTGAAAAATGCCCCCAGCTAATAGCATGAAATAACAAGTCACTGGGAGTTTAGGAATCCGGAGAAAGCTAACAAATGAACAGGGAAAAAGTTTACAAAAGAGAAAATAAGGGATATCTTTGATTGTTTCAATTCTCTGGAAATATTGGCTGAAAGAAAAAAGCTTGAATTTTATTGCAAAAAACATGAATTGATTAGCTGGCCCAGTTAGCAAGAATCAAAAGAGTATTTTTGTGTGGTGGAAGGTATAATATCTATTTCTTGCATCACTCAACCAAATAAAATTTTGTTTCTTCCAAGAATTCAACAATTTCTTTTTGCTTTCAGGATGATTCATCCACTTATCCAGTTCTTGCCTCATTGGCCAAAGACTACTTAGTAAGCTCAAGATCTTCTTGTACCTTTTCCTCAGCTGCAGATTTATTTTCTAGTGGTTGAGGTAATTACTTGTAGACAAGTGAAAATAATGTTTTGCTGGTGCCATTTCCTTCAGAATTTTTTCAAACCCTTTTCCAAACCATTTTACCCTTAAAATACTATATTTTTTTTGCACCACATGTAGCCAGAGTACTTGCATCACATAGGCTGAAGCTCAAATTTGAGAAATTTTCAAGGATTCTGGAGTGTTTAAATCTAGAATTCCTGAGAATAATCCAGATTTTGATGAAGATTAATTGACACAGGTATGCTGCATGCTGACTGGCAGTAGTGTCGTGAGTTGTTTTTTGTAGTTTCTGTTATAAATTACTGAAACAGACACTGCATTTCAACTGGAAGTAGTTTCTTGATTTTTTTGGTAGTGTTTGTTACAAATGCCTGAAATACAAACCTGCAAGCAGCCCATAAGCATCAGCTCTTATCAGACATTCCTCTGGTTTTATTCCCTGTCATTAATTAGGGACTTACTAAACAAACATGGTTTTGTGACCAAGCTGTGATCTCTAAATTTCTCTGGAATCCACATAATTTTCTGTATTTATGTTCAGGAACAAGGACCTGACCAATTGATTCCTCCAAAATTTCAACTTCAGAATGCTTTGTCCTCTTCAAGATCTCATCATGTTTGAAAGATATCTGTTCCAATAATTCTTCTGCTTTGTTGAGCTCCTCCAGCCAACAGTGTGAAAAACCTTTGAGCCAAAACGTTGGGTGAAGTATTTTTGCAATAACAAGTGTTTCACATTTGAGGGCTTCTTCTTGGTAAACCTCCAGCTGTTTGAACATTTTGATGTACATGGGATGAAAAGGATTTCCTTGGGTGCATCCTTCCTCTCTTTTCTCCAAAATTGAGATTGTTTGATAGTCATTTGGTCAGACACAAGCACCTCTTGGACCATCTCCCTCAATTGACTTGGCAAGACAATTGAAAGGCTAGTAAAATAAATAAGTATTAAGAAGAATGATAGTGAACTAGATTTCAATCATCATCCATTACTTGCTTGTCAACTGAATCTCATGGAATTGGCAAAACATCTAGTAACAACAAGAGCCATTTTATGGCAAAAGAACTTGACATGCCCTGTCTTGTAATTCAACCAGTTCCATTTCATGAAAAGAGTACTTGCTATCCATTTAATCACAGTCCCAAGCCAATTCTGTGCAATGTGGAAGGGCAAGAAGTTTGGAGTGCATTGTTTCAGCCCTTTGTTTGAGATTTTATCATGAATCTGTAATCTGGTAAAGCATGTATTTACAGCAGAAAAACAAATGAGTTTTTTCCAAATGACTCATGATGAATCAAAGGGTTATTACTATTAGTTGGATTATTTGTCTTCAATACATTCACAACATGTTCAGCCAGAAATGTTCCCTTTTAGTTCCAGGAAAATAGCCGAGTCTGATTCAACACTAGATAATTCCACTCGTTATCAATAAAAGATACAGGAGCACAAATGAATCCAAAACAAATCCCTTCTTTTGTGGTCCAAAAATGGTGTATTAAGCTAAACTTGCTCTCAGAATCCTGTTGAAATTTATGTTCAAGGAAAATAAGTATTGTTTTTAAATTTAATTTATTGTAACAGCCACAGATTGATTATCTGATTGAGAACCTGGTTATCAACCTTTTCAACAGGGGCCCAAAATTTGGTGATTATTCCAGGTTGGGAATCATTTTTGATCATGTCCTGTTCAAGTCCTTTTGGTGTAGGTTTGGCGCCAGCAGTGATTTCTTGATGATATTTGGAAATTTGGGGAATTGGTGAGAAATTCTTCCATGTTGATGGGAACCATCACAATCAGTACAAAGGTGTGGAGATATGCTGACAGAAACCCTGCAATTTCAGTTTAGTTTCAGGTTTTTTGTTTCAATGGTTATACATATAAATCAGCATATATTATTCATTTCAAATACATATTATTCATTTCAAAATAATCTGCTTTCAAAGTATAATCATTCATTTCACCTGAACACCAAGTTGGTTCTGAAAAACATAATCCTTTGGATCATTGAATTTAGGGTTTTTTTTTCTCTCAACCTTTGGGTTTGGCCCTTGTGTCAGCCCTTGTGTCTTCCCCAGTCTGAGTCTTGGGAAAGATATGTCACCTGTCAGCGTTTAGCTTCAGAGTTGATATTTGCTGACTCAGGGTTGCATTTTTCTTTTTCTTTCCAGGGAGAGGTGTGCTTTGTTCTTCAGACAGAGATTCTGATGTAGGGGCTTGTTATTTTTTTTATTGAAAATTTGATACCAATGATGCTGATTCTGTGTGTCTTCTTTATGAAACAAAAAGTGGTTGCACAATAGATTAACATGAATCTGGACAAGGCTGAATCATTTCTGATTGCCTTGGGATGGGGGGGGGGGGGGGTCAATCATGAAGATCTGTGGGTGTGGCACCACCTGAAAAAATCTCACTTATATTTCCAACTTGATCTTCCATTTGTGCTGGTTATGAATAGATTGATACATGTTTGATGACAAGAAATTTAATTGTTGAAGTGATTCTGAAGTGAGGATTTGTCAAAAGTCTCCAGTTGAAGTTTGAATCCACTTGATCCATCGAAATAAATGTCATGATATTATTATACCTGATTTACTGTTCTATATTCTTTACCCTAAAATAAAACCTGTAAAAAACACCCATAACAAAAAAGGTCTTCACTTGGCTTTATCTGTCACTCATCTCAAACCATATAAAGTTTTTTTAAATTTCTTGTATCCAATCAACATCATGTGATCTAGGTTTGATTGAGACTGCTACTTATAGTTTTCTCTGTCATAAACTTGCACCCATCACAATACATAAATTTGTACTCAGAATTTTGGGTTGTATGATAGTGGGACAGGTCTTTCAAACCACATGACATAACAGGTGTATTACCTAGCTGGAATATGATAATCTTATTTCCCCCTCAAAGGACTGCCAACCCATCCCAGGGGAGTTCTTAGCCATCCTCATGGATAATTTGGGAGTGCTACAGTGGCTAGAAAGATGTGGAGCTACTAAAAACAGGGAAGTATCTCTTCTTTGAAATCACTGGCATCTAGTGTAGACTCCTGGTAGATCTGAATATTAATCTGGTCTGGTGCCCAGTCAGTCCATGGGGGCATCTATGGTCATAAAGCTGCCGACTTATTAGTAGCAACAGATAGAAATAAAACCTTGGACACCGACAACTACAGCATGGTGCATCCAAAACACCTCAAACTCCAGTTATATAAAACAACCTGTACAGAGATCAAGAAGAGAATCTCTCTGACCCCTTATCATTTAATCAGCCCTGATCAACCAAGTTTAATATAATGGACATTTACCCACACATGCTAAATGCACACTTGCTTATCTTTGATTTCATTGTGAAGTCCCCTGGATTTGTATCTCAAATCTTCATGTTCCCTTTTGACTTTTCTTCTTTTTTCTTTTTTCTTTTTTCTACATCTCTCTTGTCTTCCTTCAATTTCTTTTTCTTGTTACTTGTGTCAATCTTTTTACTTTGTCCTCATCCAATTTTAAAAACTGAATCAAACTCCTGATTCTATTCATAGATTTGATGTAGTGTGTACTAATAATGCTCATGGTAAAATTATACATGACGTACCTAGTTGTTAAGTAGCTACTTTTTTAATCCAGGTGCAGTTAGTTAGACTTGATCATACTATGATGTGGGTGGGTACATGAATCTATCGATTGCCTAAATCGACTAACACGTTGAGTCGATGACCACCCGAAGCTAGCAACGTTGAATGTTGTTGATAGGTTTGATGAGATGCAGATGAACAAAAACGATTGCTTTGGAGATGATGACCAAGTACATATGTACATACATATTTATGTATGATTGGAGGGAGTAACCAAGTCGACTCCAGCTGTGCTTCTTGGTCAATCTGGGCCTCACAGCTAAAAATAAAAATATTTATTTATTCATTCCTTCGCTCAAACATCCCCACCATCCGTCTCACTGGGACCTTTTAAGCTCTAAGTTACAATAAGTCTAAACACATAAATACATATAAACCCATACTTTAAACTGAACAAAACAGTTTTATCATTTAGTATTTTTTCTCCTTGATACTTTTTTTCCTCTTGACCATTTTCTCTCTTGTCGAAAAAAACCAACCTCACCACTAGTAGATTATTACATCCATCCTTAGGCTCCATCAAGACCAACTCACCAAGCGATGTCCTCCTACCGAGCTCTGGATAATCACCATCCAGCAGCAGCAGTGGCCCACCATCAAGATCCTAAGCGGTCATCAGATTCAAACTCAACATCTTCAACTCGTCTGGAACTCGAAGACCCTTATCATCATCAAGACTCTCAGGCCGATATCCTCCACGAGTCAAAATATCCTCCCCCACACGATCATATCGAAAATCCACAGCAGAACGAGAACGGTTTCTACCAACCTATCGTCTATCGTCCTCCGGTCTGGAAACGTATCTTCTGGGATACAACCCCCTTGGACCAACGTATCCTTAACCATCAACATGGCGTCGGAATCCAAGACCGGGCCTACATCTGTTGGCTACTCAGCTTCGGAATGTTTATAGCCCTCATCTTGGAATTCATCGCTAACGTTGAGTGCTTGATCTGAAATGATACTTCACCAAATCTTCTCACTCATCCTACCTTCCCCACTCACCCAACAGGCTAAATACCAGGGCACCCCAATTGCGATCAAACCAACCTTCAACTTTATGATTGGTCCATCACCCGAAGTTCTAATCAATACTGGAGCTCGATTCACACCCTGTAAGCTTAATCCATCTTATATATGTACATGTCAATTGATTTCGGTTGTGTGACTCTTATTTAGGTATTAAAAACGTTCCAGCTCTCTCAAACATCCCCTTTCCTTGCTTAAATTCTACTTCCAATGACGCTACTTGCTCACAATCACTCGAATCCGTGTGCGGTTTTGGTGGGTTCAGTCAACCTGGTCAGCCAGATCAAAAATTCAGGTGAGCTCCTTATTCATTAACATCTACCCCCCCAACATCAGTTTCTGAGTAGAGTTTTTCTTTCTTTCGGTCTGGTGTGGTGTACATGTCTTGAAAAATTAAAACAAAAAAAGATTTGTAAGTTTTCTTTTTTCTGTGTCTTTGAGGGACTGGTTTGTAAACCACCAAGCTGATACCCAGTACCGCTTGTTTCCTTCAATAAAATACGCAGGTTCTGCCTCTTTTCTTACATGCAGGATTGATCCATTACCTCCTGAACATTGCTGTCCAACTGACATCATCAGCCTTGATCGAACGACAAATGGGATCCTTAAGGTTTTTGTTACTCTACATCCCCTCCGGTATCTTTGGCTTTATCCTGGGTGGAAATTTCTCCCTCGTCGGTCAACCTTCAGTCGGCGCTTCAGGTGCTATCTTCTCAACTTATGCCGCCGTCCTCGTAGACTTGATTGCTCATTGGTCTATCGAATATCGACCAAGCCGAAAGGTCAGTTTAAAAACAAATCATCACCTACATATCCATCATAAGTATTCCTTGGCCTCAAAGAACATGACTTTTTTTGCACAAACAAACCAAAACAGCTGGCTTTCCTAGTCTTTGAAATCGTGGCTGGATTACTGTTAGGATTAATCCCAGGAATCGACAATTTCTCCCACATTGGAGGGTTTAGCATGGGGATCCTACTGGCGATCTTACTGTTTCCAGTCTTACATCAAACAATCACTCATCGATGGACCTTTTATACTGTCCGAGTTGTCGGGCTGATCGGTGCTATCTTGATGTTTGTCCTGCTCTATCAGAATTTCTTTACCGAAGACCCAGCTGCTTCTTGTGATTGGTGTCGGTATTTGAGCTGTTGGCCTACTGCTAGTAACAATGTCAGTTCATCCATTAATTTAATTTTCAACCAACTCACAGCAAGATCCCTCTAACTTCTCCTGTATCTTTCTAGAGATGTAAAGGAACTGGATTGCAAGTCACCGAAACAACAACGACTACACCGATCACCCACAGTAACGGAACATCAACTCAACCCACTGTCACCCGCACAACTTCCTCGGCCATCATGCTACCAGCTTTACTCCGCTTGGTCATGTCGCTCATTAGCCAGTAACATATGTCACATCGATCCTTCTAGAAGGATCATTCTTCTACTCGCTGCTGACACCCGAAAAAAGATCAGTATCATCATATCCCTTACTTATTGACTTTAATGATTCTTTGAGCGTCGACACACACACGTCGGTCGACTTTTTTCCCCTCCTCATCTATCTCCTGCGATCACTATCCGATCACACCATCTTTCCCCCCCCCCCCCCCCTACCCCCACCATGTATCGATACATGCACATTTGTATTTGTCAATCAAGAGGTTGTGTATCTTCCCCAATCCTTACATAAACCTACAGCTTATCTGCGTTTATCATTTTTTTCCATTTTGAATCATCTTGTTTTGTTCCTTCTTTCATAGGAGGGCACGGGGTTAAGACAACAGATTTTCAGGCAATAGAGGTTTAATAGTCTTGGTTCTCGGTCTTGTCTACATAGAGATGATCCCCACCCACTTATTTCAATCAGTTCCCTATTCATTTTTATATATTCTATCTTTATTCCCTCTTTTTTTTGTATATAATACTCATCTATACACTGCATCTCATAATAACAGACCAACTGATTTTCTTCCATATCTTTCTACAATTATCCTTTTTCCCCCTTGACATGACTCAATCCTTTTATTGGGTTCTTCTTTAAGTTTGATCTATACCATTCTATTTGGTTTTTTTTTCTTGCATTGTCCCATTCCCCCCGTTGTTTCTTCTTTTTCTAGTCTTTTTTAGTTTTTGGGGGTTTTGGGGGTTTTTGGGGGTTTTTTTTTCTTGTTTTGTTTTTTGTTGATCATAATTAGAATTGGATAAATAAATGAATAAATGTATCAATTTCATAAACTTAGTAATATATCATACACACACACAAACTTATAATACTCAAAACACAAATAACATGTAACACTGGGTATATCAAAAAAAAAAAAAAAAAACTGCCATATATACCGTTTGCCAAATGTGTTCCATTGACTCATTTGTTTGCTTCCTTGCTTGCTTGGTTTTTGTTGGTTTTAGGTGGCATGTTCATGGGTACTTTGGAATTTGTGGTGATTGGGTTGTCTCTGGTTGTCCTAGTGGTTTTTCATCTAAAACATGAGAAAACTTTGTGGAATGTGTGTAGATATTTTAATTAATTTTCTTTCAAGTCTTGCCAATTTGTTGGATTGCAACATACCAAGGATGTTTTTTTTTTTGGGTGGTTTCATAAACTCTAGGCGTCAACAATGATTCACTCGCGATTAGTGGACTACCGTTCACTGCAACATTTTTTTAGTCATAGTTGGTTGTGCATTTAACTTGCCTCAAATAAATAAATAAAAGGAATGTAAATCACAACTGTCTTTGAACACAAAAAGAAAAGCAGAAGAAGAAAAAAGGGGGGAAATCCAGTATGGAAAGAAACAACAAACAAATACATCCTGGTCAACATTGAGCTGTGGCATAGGGATAAAAAAAAGGGGCGGGGGGGCCACAAATACTACTGGCAAAAAAAACAACTGATAGGAAAAGATGAGAAAAAAAACAACTTTGCGAGATAACTTGAAAAAAAGTGGAAGATAAAGAAACAAAAAGAATGGGGAATGTTGGCGAAATGACCAGACATAAAAATCAAATTTAAGTTTGTGTCGGTAGAATCAATAAACTGGATTGGGTCCGAATTGTAAATCCTCGGTGAAGTCGATTCCCAAGCTATTAGAAGGCATATCTGAAGGAGAAGAGGAAGCAGGCTCAGTACTCGAAGGGTTCTTGTAGGAGTCGTTATTGGGAAAGGTGATTGCTTGATGGTGGAGGGCGTCGATATCAGATTGAGAGCCGATCTGGAAGAGTTCGGCGTTAGCTTGATTGATAGGCAAGTAGAGCGTCTGGTAACACGGGTCGGCGATGTGATTGTAAAGCTCCTGCTGGGGGGCGGCCCACGACTGGAGCGGAGGAAAGGTGGATGAGGGTTGTAGGAGCTGGGTTTCATGGTCGAAGGCGTCGGTGGGAGCTCCTCCGGGTGTCTGTAGACTGACCATGGTGCTATAGTCAGTGGGCGAAGGATTGTCGAAGATTTGGCTATTCAACAGATCCGGGAGCATGTAGTCACAAACACCATCGGCACCCATGTTCCAGCTCTCTAGTACTTGCATTCCGCCCAAGAAAGTATCGCCAGGGCATTGGTCCATGTAGCCCACATTGGAAGGGGGGAAGTTGTTGTTAAGACCAGAGAAATCTGGCACCGAATGCTCCAAACTGTATTCACCAAAAGGTCCTACTGGTGTTGTATGAAGCTCAAGAGATTGAAGGTTTTCGAGATCCTGGTTTGAACTTTGAGTGAGAGAATAGTTCTGGAAGCTTTCTTGATGCTGCAAGATAGATTGGTAGGTCGGTGGAGACGAGAAGGTCAATTTCCTGTTGCCATCATCTTCCGAGTTCGACAAACTGTGAGCCGAAGACGACTGAGAGCCGTAATAGGAAGTGGGACAATAGACGTCCGCCGAAGGAGTAAAGATCTCTGGAAGCACCATCTTCTTGTATTCCTTTGATTTCGAGGACACCTTACGTCCTACACTTGGTCGAGATGGTTTGGCGATATGGGGGAAGGGGGAACAGTGGGACTTACTCCTCGCGTTGATAACTCGACCGGTAAGTTTTTCTTGCAGTGATGATTTGGGCGCTCGCAGGATTTCTTGCTCTACAGGCGAGATATCCTTCAACCCAACGACTGGAAGACTCAAAGAGCGTGGTTGATTGTTCACATGGGCCGGGTCACCGAGCGAATAGGATGCATTGAGATAACTTGATCCGAAAGCTTGGTTGGATGCTGGAAAACTTTCTCGATAAACGTCTGCATCAATCCCGCAAGTGAAATCTGAAGGGCTCAGGATGGTGGACCTGAGGGGGGTTTGGGGCAAGCTCAAGGGCGAAGGACAGCTGCTTGATGATGGAAAAGGGAGGAGATGGGTACCAGGAACGGGGAGGTAGTTGGTTTGGATACCATTCGCGTTTGCGGAGTGGGCGTATAGCGAGTTTAGGTCAGCCAGAGGGAGGGAGGCTTTAGTTCCCTCGACGGCTTTGAGAATCTTGACCATCCCAGCAGCCAGGAGTGGTTGGTAAGGTGAAGTGTTCTTATAATCATCAGCACTAGATCTTCTGCTATCGATGGACATTTGCCGGACTTTATCATGGACGGGGTAGTAGCCATCGATTCCCTTATTGCTGAAATACTCGTCATCTTTCTGAGTCCGAGCATGGCATCCGGGACAGACTGACACAAATCGGGAAACGACGTCCTTCGGGATCCAGGAGAAATATCGGCGAACTGCGGCAGATGTCTTATCCCGTCCGCCGTGTCCGCATTCAGCATGGGCATAAACCAGGATGTCGTAGATTTGTTCCTTGACCGCAATCGGTCGATTTTCGTGCATCAAATAATGTCCATGAGGTTCAGAGTAAAGCTTGAAAGTCCGGCGTACCCACCAGCGGAATTGGGCAGTTTCGGTCTTCTTGTTGCTGTCGTCAAAGCAAACGGCTAGGATCCGGTCGTACAGATTTTTGTCCTATCAAGGCACGCTGGTCAGACGATAGGAGCTTGGTAATCGACGGCGAAAACAACTTACAATCAAAGCCTTCCCTCTTTTCTTTTCACACATCTCACCAAGATACTGTGCAACACACCAATCTACCTGCGCACGAGATGGAAATCCATCACGGCCATCCCCCGTTAGGTTGGGAAGTCGGGTCACCCCAATTTGCGTGGCGAAGTCGGAAAGCATCTTTTTATAGGATAAACTCGGTAAGTAAGCAAGAAAAGTGAAAAATGATCCGTGATGCTGAAGTTGCAGGCTGAATTCCAAACAAGATAGATGTAGAAAGATAAAAAATAAATAAAAACTGCCAGATGATTTGGATGATACTGGTAACACTAATAGAAGTCACTGGCGAACAATGAAAGAAAGCCTTGTGGAAAGATGCTGATAATTTGAGATGGAGGAGGCGGAAGTGTCCCGGGAGTGGTCGATGTCGGCGTTAATGCTCAGTGATCAAAAAGAGCTGAGATTGACTACTACTGGTTGGCTTTTTCAAAGCTCACCAATATCTGTGTCTGAAAATGGTATCGTAGAAAAAAACAAAAGAAGTCGAGCTAATGATAAAGTTATAGATAACCGAGAGCTTACAGGTGTTATGATAGGATTCAGCAGGTGTGGAGGAAACTGGATGGAGAGGTTGCAAGAGTAGCGAAGGAAAGGGTGCTAAATAAAGCACATCCGAGATCCTTAGCTAAAGATAACCTGCCCACAAACGGTCAGGCCGAAGGTAATGGGCAGTCGTCTTGATCAATTGAAAGTTCAGTGCAATCCAAGGGCCGGTTTTTTCTGGCTTTTTCCCTGGTCACTCCTGGGGCAAGCGCTTCTAAGACTAGCGGCCCTGAATGGTCTTGGGCGCCATCCCACCCATTCTAAGGGCAGAGGAGGCTGGCATCAGCTTTCGAGGTCGAGCCAGAGCGGTCCAACCGACGACGAGGCCGGAGCCTTTCCACAAGCTTGGATTCCACCCAAGTTTTAATCGATCAAGAGGACTGCCCATTGTCTTCGGCCAGCTTCGGACCGGTGTCATGTGAGGTTATGTAGCTGTGACCAATTAGGATGTCCTAGATGAGGTACCGGGAGAACCACGCGGGTATCACCTGCAAGCTGCTGGACTCGGTGGATCCGCCGGCAATGACACAAGATAGACCTTGTTGGGTTCCAACAAATTTTGCAGTTGTTGCAACGAAAGACGAGAGCAAAGTACGCAATTGTAATCAATTAATCCTGCGTCAAGCGTTATCCGTTATCATTTGGCACATTGGCGAAATCCTGTGACCATTGACACTCTAGCCAAGTTGTTAGAATTCTAGTCTCACTGTCTGCACACAATCTTCCTTAATTAATATTTATCCCATTTATTCTTATCTTTATAATCACGATTTGTGATCAGTCAAGAAGTTTATTATTTGGAACCTACTAGAGGCCTAGAATGTTGTTGAGAATACACTATTTAATCTGTAACGTGAGATTTAGAAATTGAAATAATTAGAGAAACTAGAGGTTTTTTGTAGAGAAATGACACAAAGAGAAGAGATAGCAAATAGCTGAGACCTAGAGAAAGAAAACAATTCACTGGAAGCAGTGTTCATGTCAGACATTGAGACAATAAGCCCACATGTCTACCAAATAATACAAGTCACATAACCCAATGGTTAAGGACTTGTTCTTTCAAAAATAAACAAATCAATCACCTAAGTAAACTATCATAAATTCATAAGTTCAATTCCCAGATGATTCATAGTTTTTATATATTTATTTTATCTAATATTTATCATTTTAATAAACTAACTATTATTAAGAAATTCTAATTGAAGGAGAGATTAATATCTCTCCATGAATTTATATTACAATTTAGTTATATCTCCTACAAGGAGACTATTTTCTTAAATTTACCCCATGTAATACAAACTCTTGAGTTATTACATTGGGGTTAACATTATGTGTAATGTTTAAGGGGCTGAGATTACCTTCTAAAGGGAATTTCCCCCAGATTATTACCATACAAACCTGCTTACCTTACTAATTATTAGTGAGTGAGGTTTTTATTATAATCAAATCCATCTTTCATCTTGATCCCTTATCCATTCCTAGTCACTAGAATATTTTAATCAAGTGACTAGAATTCCTCTCCCACTCACAAGTAGTTGAGGCAATTTGCTTTGAGCTGTTACATAGCTGTGTTCCCTTGTTAACACAAGGGTGCCAGCTTCTCTGCCTTCAGCGTAGAGAAGCTTATCTCCACTGGCTACATACGCTATAGTGAGAACTCACAATTCAGACTACATACTGTATTTCAGTAGTGTACATTTTTCTGAGATTCTACCCAACGTCACATAAGAGACAGGGGCTGACAGTTCATGTGGTAATGAATCTAGAAAGTTCCTGAGATTATTGATAAGTTTTTCAGAGGTCTGGTAGCATAAGCTCTGGTAGTCCATTTAATTACATTCCAATGTTGCATTATGAGGTATTAAGTTTTTTTTCTTGATGCCTAAAGTATTATGACCAGGTCTGTAGAAAGAAAGAAAATATAGTTTCTGGGTTTCTGAATTCTAAGAAGTCTTCAGACTGTGATATGTGTTTGATAGCTGAGGAGATGAAAGTTCCTGCTAAAGATTTCAAAATAGAACCCTATTCTGGGACATACTTGTTGAGATCTGGATCTCATTCTTCCTCTGTGACTTGTTGCACTCAAGGCGTGCGCTAGACTTAGTTAAAATCTTAAAGCTCTCAAACCTCCTATGTCATCATTCTTCTCAGCTAAAATCAAGATTCATCTTGATCAGATCATCAAGAATCTCCCGACTCCTCTTGCTCAATCCCCTGATAAGAAGATATATAAACCTACTTGTTTCTGGGAAATTTAATCCCCAGGAAACAAACAACTTAAATAGTTGTTACTTATAATTAAACTCTCCTCAAGATTACTTATCTCATCTATTGACATCATTCTCTCTCCTTGACTTCATCATCTCCCATTGTCATCCACCCTCTTCCTTATTCTATTTTGCATTTCTTTATCTTCCTTTCCTTCCTCTCCATCTTGACTCCTTTTCTCGTCTAACAAATCCTCCAATATCTCAGGTATTGAATATTTTTATGATTATCTCTCCTGATTATTGCTGTCGCTAATATTACCTTATATTAGTTGTCCTCCTCCTCAGCTTCCTTGTCATTGTTTTCTCTCAGAGCTTTTCATCTCAATTATTTTGTTCTTGCCTTTAGGTATTAATTTTTCATTTCTCTTTTATTATTCTTATGTATTTCATGTTCATATTACTTATTCTGAAATACTACTTTAGTTTATTGATTCACAATACTGTCCTCTTAGGTGGTAATGTTTAGGTAGCCTGTGTCAATGAGTTTACAGCTTCTCCCCAGACCATCTGGTTATGGTTTAAAGTACAGAGACCTTCTCTCTTGAACTCACCTACTGTTTAAGTAAAGAGGTTCCTGACACTGAGACACTAACAAACATCTATCAATTATCACCCCAACAGAAATAGATCAATTGTCAAATAAGACTTGTTTATTTATTTCCAATCAGAGTAAGTATCTTAGCTCAAGTCCTCTTGAGTTCTAATTTCCACCTTGGAATAGTATTGTGATAAATTAGGGGGTATCAAATATGACCAAATCCACCATTATCTAATCAACTGGTTTTGAAAATCCACCATTTTTACAAACCATGGATATCTATATAAAATGGTTTAGAATTCTCAAAAGTAGAGTTTTTTTGAAAAAACTAATTCACTGGTTTTAATTGTGGATTTGGTCATATTTGATACCCCCTAATATCTCCACATATTTTCCCTAAGTGATAATAAAGAATTACTGGTTAATTTTATATCTTGATGTATTTAGGAGAGAATTGAAAAAAAAACTTAATCTGATTTACCCAGTGAATTTGTCATCTTTGTAGGTTTAACATGAAGGTATTTCCTCTAGAGATATGTTTTCCACCAGCCACAAACCAGCTAAACATCCTAGTAAAAACCTCAGCAAGTGGTGTCTTTCATAATCTACAACTTCTATATTTATTTTATTATCAAGTTTCCCTATGCCTTTCCTAGGTATAGGTATTTTAATTCTAGTCTGAAAGACAAGTCCTGTATACACAGGAGTGGAGAGCCCTCCACTTAATGCAAGGTATACACTGGTAAGTAAGTGGAGATCAGTTCCATTAAATGGTTAGTATACCTAGTAATTGATTTGAGACCCTTACAATCAGGGACCAGTATACACCATCCAGTGGAGAATCCTTCCAATAGATGTATACCAGCCATTGATCAGAGGAATTCCGCACTTGATGACCAGTATGCATATACTGGCCATCAATTTAAGGGAATCCCCACCCAATGAACAGTTTATACCATGAATTGAGTGGAGGGCTCTCTCCACTGGATTACTGGTATAAACTGGTCATCAAGCAGAGGGATTCTCCATTTTACAACCACTGTATACCAGTGTGGAACTTCTCAAAAAACTGAAAGGAGCTTGGAGGGGGAATAGACAGCTAAACCACTAGTAATATAAGTTGAGGCTATTGGTGCTTTTCTGTCCCCCAGTCAAGGATGTTTGGGGCAGTAACAGCAAGAAAAAAAAGAGAGGTCTGGCTAATTTCTTATTTTGGTCTTAGGGGAATAGTATTAGTGAGGTCTTGGGGAAATTGATGCACTCAAAGAGGAGAAATGGGGTTATGATGAAGAGGCCTTCTGAAGTTTTTATAAGGTGACTTATGTTTACCTTCCAGGAAAATAATCTCTCATAATCTTGGCAATAGTAAATACTGATGAGGTAAGTACTGGTAAAGGTGATGGATACTAAGTATTACTCATCAATACTCTTCTGTTGCATGTATGAGGGAAAAAAATAAGACAAGAGGAAAATATCTTATGGAAAAACAATCTACAGTACCTGAGTGGTAGTAGTGGCAAGTGCACATGAATTTGATTTTCAACAATGAAGCAGGTGGGGAAAAGCTTGTTTTAACTCTATCTGATTTAATCATCTAAAACACATGAGGTGATGGAGTTGAAAAGATGTGACTAGAGTAGGAAGATACCATGGAAAATATTCTATACTTCTGGAAATCCCACCTGTTGAGGCTTGTGAGAGTGGGATGTTAAATCATGAATGAGAACTATATAATATGGACTCCTATTGTATGAAATAAATGTAAAGTGAGAAGAAGATCAAGTTGTGAATTCAAGGGTAATCAAGTGCTTATAGCTGCTGGATAAAAGGGTGGCATAAGATAAGTTTGTATTTAGAGCATGGTTCTGTATTTGTGATATTGAATTTCCTATGTATATGGATTCTAAGTTATTGAGGATGAGTTTGATTGATATTATCACACTGTCCATTGAGTGGAGAGACTCTTAACTCAATTATTGAGTACATATACTGGCAGTTTAGTGGAGGGACTCTCCATTTGATGAATCTATCAAAATACCAGACATTGATTGGAGGGACTCTTCAATCAATGGCCAGGATATTTTTTCCCAGCTTGGAGGATTAATCCTGGTCAACAAGGTTGTATTGGATTCATAACCTTAGTTTGATTCCTGTTTGTAATCCTGTTTTTCCTTCTGGGGAAGTGTGAGCCTGGGTCTCTGAAGTGACAACAGGACACAAGGATGGGCAGCAACAGTTCTATTTCAGAGGGATAAGAAAACAACTGTTAAGGAATAAAAGAAGAAGGAGAAGACAAGAAGGAATGATTTTTAATTGATGTTGATTTAAATGATCAGAGTGCTCTTATTAATGATAAATCAACAACCTGGAAAAGTTGGAAACCTGTTCCAGAGTCTTTGGAAAAATGCAAAAGCCTCTTCTCACAATGGAAACGTGGAAGGAACCTGAGAATACAGAGTATAATCAGCCCAGGTTGTTAGACTATGATCAAGATGAATAGTCAAGGTTCTTTAGAGGGAAACCTATGTGGTTTTTTTCCAAGGAGAATCCACAGAAGAAGGATATGAATTAAAGCTTGTAGATCTCTTGAAGGACTGGTGATTGATCTGAGATGATGCTTGAATTTGATCTGCTTTAGGGGATACACCAAATTCTAAAATTGTCAACATTTGCTTATGTAATCTTATATGTAGATGTGGTTGGCTGGCCTTGTGTCACTGGCCCAGCCCGCTGAAGCGTAGAATTGTTTTTTTGATTACTCTATGAAGGAGTTGACCTATTACAAAGTGTTTAGTGAGCACTAAGGTTAAAATCTCATGAAGAAACAGAATATTGAGTAAAAATAGTGATGAAGATTAAAGATAAAAAGATATGGGGCAATTGTTCATTAATCATAGGGAGAGATGGGAATAAGGCAGAATTTAGTTCAGCTATGATGACTCTAAGGCTGACAGGAAGGTACTTAATAGTCTGATGTAAAATCAAATATTGATGAAAAGCAAGCTCATGCTATCCTTAGCTCAGTGGAGCCCTTTTAATAGCCAAGGATATCCATAGGAATAGTGGCCCATACTGAGAAAGCCTTTTGAGAGTGTAGGAAATTAATCAGGAAAAAACACTGATTGAGGCCAAAGACTGAACCTTGTTCTCAAATTTCAACCAAAAGGGTTTTCTTGAGTTTTTTGTTCCATGGTAAAAAATCACTAAAAAGGAGTATATGAGGCATCTCATGATTTTGAGGAGATTTTTAAGTTGGTAAGTCAAGCAGGGGTGACAATCATAAGCAAAAATGCTGCTTTAAATAATCAGTGCCATAGCTACTTATAACCACTAGTTATTGGATGTGAAAAGTTTGAGGAATATTTTCTGGCAATCTAGTTGGCCTCCTTGAATGATTGAGGGGTAATTTCTGAGTGCTTCCAGAATTCCACCTGAACACATGTATTTTGAGCCTTAGATCCAGTGCAGCTGGAAACATCCAAGGAATTTGTTTGATAGGAACAAGAAGTGTTCTGGAATACAATACAGAGGCTGAAGATAGCAGGGAGGTTTTAAAAAGGTCTGCAAAGGATGGCTCTGCATGGCCGCGCTGCTGGCCACAAAGTAAGACCTAAGGTTGAGTTCAAAAGCAGATTTCCCCTTTGTGATATTCTAAGATAAGCAATATGACAAAGAAGATTGGAAAACAGTTTCATGGCTTGAACAGGGTAGACAGCTGCTGAATGGAGAAAAATTCATCTACATATAGGCAGAATTGGAGGAGGATGACTTCCATTTGTCCACATTAGTCAATCACATGGATTAATCCATATTTTTCAATCAAATGGAAGGTCTACGCATTGTCTTCTGGCAAATATTATTAAAAATTAAGTTTTGACCAGCAAATAGGGGTTCAAACCTCCTGCTAAATTAAACAATTTGGCCAAAGGTATGGCCAGGATGCGTGGTGGTAAACTCTGAATTTTAGTCCTCAAATATATCATCCCGCCAAGCAGTTTCCAGTTGCGTCCAACAGCCACAGACCCTGGCCTGACTTGGAGCTTCCCAAACCTCACAATTATGTGCTTCCAGCTAGGGTACTCAAGACCAAAAACAGGAATGTGACTGAGCTCATTATTCTACTTCTCCGCCAGTGACTCACCTAAACAGTCTACCCAGAGAAAACCAATTCTAGTGCATTATGAGCCCAAAATTGGAACATAGATGGCTGGGACCTTTCTCTATCTGTAACAGAATCTCAAGATCCGCGTATAAGCTAACACTCCCTATATCCATGCGGGGGGTACACCCTGTATTTCACGTATCAATACTCCGCAAACACAGACCCAACGAAATTGCGGAACGACGGAGGGAAGACCCGGAACCAATTACAGCGGACGGCGGGGATGAGTGGGAAGTCGAAAAGGTACTGGACTGTAGAAGATGACACGGGAAGACCCAATACCTGGTCAGCTGGAAGGGATTTGGAACGGAAGACAACTCATGGGAACTGATGGAGAACTTGAAGAATTGCGAAGAATTAGTAGCGGGATTTAACTCAAGATTTCCAGGTGCAGCGGGTATTCATCGGCGGAGGCAGAGAAGGAAGTGAGGAACAAAATTGATAAGAGGTGGAATTTTTTTTCTTTTTCTTGATTGGCGAACGAGTGGAGGATTTAGCATTAAAAGGGGGATAATGTCATGAGCCGTATTGCGGGCCGGCCTGCCCGCACCAAAGCCTGCACCACATGTAGATATTCTATCACGTAAATGTCACAGACAGACCACTATATAGTCTGTCAGGACGAGGGTCCACATCTCTTCCTCATCCTGCAATCTACATTATAGGATCCCGAAACCCCAGAAACCCCAAGAACCCCAGAGCCTTCCTCTCCACAGATCAGACCATAACATTTACTTGTGCAAGTACAGATTTTTGATTGCTTTCCTTGTGCAAGTACAGGATCCTGATTGAGCAGAGTGGACCAGATTTGACCCAAGACAGGGGAATTTATCACTCCTGCTATACTATAAGTAACTGCAACATACCTCATCAGTGTCACCCTCATTGGTGAGTAGGATTTGTGATGAGGTTGACACCAATTAGGTATTTTGCACTCACTTTTGATATAGCAGGAGTGACAAATTCCCCTGTCTTGGGTAAAAGCTTGTCCACTCTGCTCAATTAGGTTCCTGTACTTGCACAAGTAAAGCAATCAAAAATCTGTACTTGCACAAGTAAACCAATCAAACTGCTGCTTTAACTCCTGTACTTGAGCAAGTACAGCAATCAAAACAGCTTATTTCTGATTCATCTATTTTTAATCTCTAAGTTTTGTCTTTTCTTTTTCTTTTTTTTTTTTCTTTTTTTTTTTTTTTTCAAAAACAAATTGTTTTTCCATGTGGCTTTTGGCTCATAAAAATCACGATCCACTGTGGCTTTCTGAGCTGTCCATTTGGCCATCCCCCCTGTTAACTATAAAATAAACTTCATTTGGCCTCAAAATTTAGGATCATGTCCTTATGTTGATGTCTAATCTATTTTTATTGAAATGCCTTTGATGTGAAGTGATGGATCTTGGGACAATATTGTTCTGGAATCCTGATTTTTATCATCAGAGTCATTGAGATACTGATTTAAAAGCATCAAATCCTCAATACAAGACATGATTGCTATACTCCTGCAAGTATAGCACTAACATAACAGTTAGTGTAGTGCTAAGCTAACAGTTAGCTCACCGCAACAGGGCACTATGCTAACAGTTAGCATAGCTGAGCAGGGCGCTACGCTAACATGTAGCGTAGCTGAAAAGAGCGCTACGCTAACAGTTAGCGTAGCTGACAAGAGCGCTACGCTAACAGTTAGCATAGCATTTGTTCCAGCTAACACTGCTACAAATCAGCTAACAGGTAATTCCTGTAGCGTTAACTTTTTTTTTTTGAAGTCGCTAACGCTACGCTACTGCTATTTTTTTTTTTGACAAAATTTTTGTAGTGTTAGCTGAAAAAAAAAACCGCTAACAGTAACTTTGGGTTAGCGTAGCGACAAAAGCTAAAATTACGCTACGCTACAGCTATTGTTAGCGTAGCGGGCCCAGCGTTGCCTGTAGATGGGTGTGCCCATCTACAGGCGTGTGACACCTGCCCAAAGGTGGGCGTGCGGTCACACACCCTGTTAAAAAAAGGGTGTGCGGGTTGCACACCCTTTCTATGTATATAGGTGGGGGCATGCACATCCACACCTATATAAATATGGGAGACATGCCCCCTCCTGGCTCCCCCCCCAGCATAACCTCCCGGCCAGAGGGATTCTCTGCGGTCAGGGAGGTTATACAACTTCATCAACTGGAGGGAGTCCCTCAGGCCAAGGAGGTTTTACAACCTCTTCAACTGGAGGGAGTCCCTCCGGCCAAGGAGGTTTTACAACCTCCTCAACTCGAGGGAGTCCCTCTGGCCAAGGAGGCTTTACAACCTCCTTAACTGGAGGGAGTCCCTCCGGCCAAGGAGGTTATAAAACCTCCTCAACTGGAGGGAGTCCCTCCCGCCGAGGAGGTTAGACAACCTCCTCAACTGGAGGGAGTCCCTCCAGCCGAGGAGGTTATACAACCTCCTCAACCGGAGGGACTCCCTCCGGTCAAAGAGGTTATACAACCTTATCAACTGGAGGGATTCCCTCTGGCTGAGGAGGTTTTATAGTCTCCTGAACCGGAGGGAATCCCTCTGGTCAAAGAGTTTATACAACCTCCTTGACCGGAGGGAATCCCTCCAGTTGAAGAGATAAAACCTCTTTGACCAGAGGGATTCCCTCCGGTCAAGGAGGTTGTATAACCTCCTTGGCCGGAGGGAATCCCCCTGGTCAAGAAGGCTATACATCCTCCTTGGCCAGAGGGAATCCCTCTGGTTGAGGAGGCTATAAAACCTCCTTGGCAAGAGGGAATACTGTTAGGATTTCAGCTCTGGAGGACAATTTGGGAGAAGGGGGAGCTGTTCCAAGAACTAAGGGAACAGGACCAAGGAGCAAGTTTTAAAGTGGAAAAAAAGGGCTCAAACTTGATTGTTTTATTTATTCTGGAACACAAGCCAGATTAAGTATTCTAGTACAAGAGTGGCTAAAAAGTGGTTGAGCTAACTAATGTAGTATAAACATATGCTAATAACTAATCAACATATTGAAGGTGTCATTGAAACTTAAAAATGGATCAAGAGAGCATTGTAACTTAACAATGGATTTTAATAGCATCACAACTTAGTAATGGAAGACATCAGCTATTCAGTGATGGAATAATAACTATATAACATCACAATAAGTGATGGAAAAGATCACAATAAGTGATGGAAAAGAATAAATTTAATGGTCATAATCAATTTATATGGATTTAATGTAACCAGAGAGAAATTTGAGCAAAGATGTGACCAGAATTCTGACAAATCCCTCTGTTTGAGGAGGCTATACAACCTCCTTGGCCAGAGGAAATTCCTCCTGACGGGGAAATTATGTAGTGGGGGCAAGGTGTCAGCCTCCCTGATACCAAGGCCAAGTCCTTCTAGCTACAGGTGGTGCAAGGATAGATGGAAAGACTACAAAGACTCTGGGTAAGGTACAAAAGGTGCAATTCCCAAAAGATATGGGGGAATTGTGCCGTAAAAATTTAGAGAAAAAGGTGGTAATAATTATATTAAATAAATTTAATATAATTAAAACCAGAGGGGCCTGATAAATCAGGGGTGGTTTAATCCCTCTAAGGTATCTTGCACGTAAATGCAGAGGATTTAATGACCTGGAAAACTGGGGCCTGTTGGAACAGGGGTGGTTTAATCCCAGGAATGGAGATGGGGGAATATCTTCAAGAAAAAGGGTTATTACTTACTAGTAATCAACCTTGAGGGATCTTGGGGATATTCTGGGTGAAACTGGACAGTTTGAAGCGCTTGGATAGATGGATGGTGGAGCTGGATGTTCACTGTGAAGTTGTTGGGGAAGACAGGGCTAAAGAATAACTACTAAGAAGCTTACCAGACTGGGTTATAAAGATATATATCTAATAAGAAGTGGGTAAGGTTGTTAGCGGGTATTGGGAAGCATGAGGAGCCTTCTTTGGGCGGTTGAAGAGCTCCTTAAATAGTCTTGAGTTCCCCCTGGGGACCCTGTAGGTATTATTGGCCAACTTGTGGGATCTTTGGACCACATTTTGGCCATTTTTGCTTTCTTGGTGACGCTTCAGCAGCCCCTGCTTTGAATACACGCCACCATTTGATTTTATTAATGTATTTGTTTATTATTTTATTCATTTATATTGAGGTACAGTCTGTAGTACATAAGTACTATTAATACTAGTGGCTTATTAGTATTTTATAATAAGCCACAGCATTGATTGTACTGTTTGTGTACTCAATATATTTTATTTAAATGTACAAATAAATAATACTATTCAATATACTTAATTCTTTAGTCCCCAGTAATCTTTATTACATATGTAACATATGTAATGAGGTTACTGGGGCGTGGTTTTTTTGCATTGGGTGTACCTGAGTGACTGTGGAGTCCGCGTGCCAAGCTGAGAGCCTGTAAGGGGCTTGATGCTTGCGCGGGGGCTTATATCCCAACTTTGGCGCGGGCTTTCAGTCACGCGGGTTGAACTTTCAGTTTCTGCGGACTGCGGTACGCGGGGTTTGAGTAAAACACCGGGTATTTACACTATATCCCCTAATTTACACAACACCTCATTTCCGTGACTGGAAATGGGGTTTAAGCATATGTGTATATATATATAAGCATTTAATTACGGCAAGTACTTTTTATTAAAAAGGTACTTGCTAATTTTTCTTTGCTAATTTACATAGTGAAGTAGTGAGAATTAGGGGTACCTGTGAGTGAGGTACCCTAGGTTCATTTAGTGTAGATTCAGAATATCAAATAATATTCTAACTATTATTTGATATTATATATTTTTTATAATCATTTTTGTAGGAAACTTGTGACAGGTTGCTCTGTCATAGTAGCAAGCTGACACAAGGTAGGAGGGGGCTGGGGATGCAGGGTGATGTAGCATCCCCAGTGTGCTGGGGATCCCATTTCAACCATATCTATATAGGTGTGGACGTGCATGCCCCCACCTATATACATAGAAACAGCATGCAACCACACGCCCAACTTTGGGAGAAAGTGTTGCACGCCTGTAGATGGGCACACCCACCTTTGGGCAGGTGTTGCAACAGGCGTGCTGACACGCAAAAAGGGGCTTGCCCCTGGAATGGGCGCGCCCTTATCAATCCCCTGGTATCCATGGTTTTTCAAATTGGTGGATTTTATAAACCAGTTGGTTAGATAATGGTGGATTTGGTCATATGTGATACCCCCTAACATGATATTATAAGGTCACTTGCACCCATTTGGTAAAGTTCTGGTAGTGATGTCTCAGTAAAAATATCACATTTTCAATTAGGAGGGATTTCACCAAGTTGATGAGTTTGGGATACCTTGTAAACCAGCAGTGATTCCGCCTATTAGAAATTTAATACACAATTATCCACTAGCAGAAATTTTGCCCTATGAATGAAATGATAGAACCTCATGAATCAGGAGAAATCCCTTCTTGGTGATATTTTGATACCACCCCATCATCAGCAGGTCACCTACCTATTGATGAGGTGATAAGAAACCATGAATTACTCGTCAATGATGAGGTGATACAAATCCAGGAATTTAGCCCCATTAGTGAGGTGGTAAAACCTTTCTGTTAGAATTAACAAAGCATTTTTCAGAAATTTAGCAGAAAATGATTGATTTGGGCATTATTTGAACCAGCAACCTTAGCAGAAGCTAAGACACTATACTAGAAGTGCTGCCTTTACCAACTAGGCTACCAAGTCATAATCCAATGTACTGATATTTGGAACACTGGATCACAATATTCAACACTTTCAAATTGGGTGGAAGTACTTCTTTCCAATAGTTTTTTTGGGGGGCTGAATGCATATGTATCCAGTTCTTCAAGAGGGATTGAATTTCATGGGACAAGAGGAGTTGAATTTCATGGGGGAGATTAATCCAGAAATCCAATGCTGCCACAATTCAATTTACCACAAGTTCAACTTTGTGTGTGGACCCACAAAGAAGCCGTAGTCCATTTCCACTCCATGTGTACAATTTTCAATGTCTATCCTAGATCCAGATTTATATCTTCCCCCTTCAGCAATTATTAGATGACTTCAAGATTAAAGTTGAATGTTGTTGAATTAGCATAAGGATGGGGGCCTCAATCTTGGTTTTAGGATTTTAATTGCAAAAAATGTCCTCTGAAATTCACCCACACACTATATCTGGTCAAAAGAACTCCTCAGACATCTTGGATTTTTTTTGATCTACCAGATTTTGCCAAAGAAACAAGTTAAGGAGTGAATATGATATGATAAGTCTCAAAAACATCCCTAATCAAAAGACCAAGGGAACCCAGGGAATTTGATCTGACAGCATAATTTCAGAGTGGAAATGGCTGCAGCAGGACTTGAAGTTGAACCCAGGTTGGGAAAAATCTAAGTTCCCGCTTGGCCACCAAGCTACAAAGAGCCTATTATACAGAGTCATAATTTTAAACTAAAGATTCTGGCCATGTTTAACAGAATTTCAGATTGTTTAACCTCAGAGGATTATAGAAGTTGAAAGAGGAGCAGGTGTCACTTGTCATCTTAATAGTTGAGGAAACTGACACCAGGTTGAGTTCTATAAAGAAGTCACCCAGAATAGATGATTTTTACTTCAAATATGAGGGCTGAATCATTTACCCAAATAGAGAGCCCCATAAACAATATCAAGAGGTTGCCTAGAGAGAAAACACCAGGAACAGGAAATAGACAGGACTGATGACATTAACAGGAAAGGGGCTGGAACCAGGAACAGGCACAGGAACTGTGAAAAGGAATAAGAACTGCACCAGGAACCGTAACTGGAAAGATGAAGGTAAGAGGAAGATAAAATGAAGGAACAAAGTGAGTAGAGACCTGAGCCTCATGTTCTGACATAGAATGGTGTAAAATCCTCCAATTTACGGGCAATGTTGAAAATCCTGTAAGCTCTCAATACATGGGAAAAAAGGGTGTCCCAGAAAAATGAACCTGCAGCTGCCAATGCACTGCCAGCATAATTACCTAGGATGAAGTCATCCCAGTTACACTGGGATGAACTCAACCAAGTTAAACTTGGTTGAGATCAACTGATGAAATATAAATCTAAGGGACCCCCCTTGTTTTTATATTTCATTGGTTGAGGTCAACCCACTTTAAATTGGTTGGTCACATCCTAGTTTAACTGGGATGAACTCAACCTAGGCAATTATGCTGGCAGTGATGGCAGATCTACTTTAGCCTCTAGTTGGTATTGGGGAATCACCACATACCTTATAAAATTGAAAAATTTCTTTTAGTAAAGAATCACATTTTTTTGCACATTTATCAACATACAAAACATGACTAATTCATAATCTGTGAATGCTAGGAAAGAGATCAAATAGCATGAAAGAAATATATATAGAGGATATCAAAAAATGTATCAGAGATAGATCTAAGATCTTGAATATGTGGAATTTGTATTTAGGAAGACTCTTTTCAGCTTGGCATTCCTCATAAATTTTGTTCTAGAAAATTTGATCTGTGAAATTCAGCAACTCCCGAAGGAGGCGATCTTGTGTGTTTAATGTATTAAAACTTTCACAATCTAATATGAAGTTTGTTTTGGTTTGTTTTGGTTTGTTTTGGTTTGTTTTGGTTTGTTTTGGTTTGGTTTGGTTTGGTTTGGTTTGGTTTGTTTTGGTTTGTTTTGGTTTGTTTTGGTTTGTTTTGGTTTGTTTTGGTTTGTTTTGGTTTGTTTTGATTTGTTTTGATTTGATTTGGTTTGTTCTGGTTTGTTTTTGTTTGTTTTTGTTTGTTTTGTTTTGTTTTGTTTTGTTTTGTTTTGTTTTGGTTTGTTTTTGTTTGTTTTGTTTTGTTTTGTTTTGGTTTGTTTTGGTTTGTTTTGGTTTGTTTTGGTTTGTTTTGGTTTGTTTTGGTTTGTTTTGGTTTGTTTTGGTTTGTTTTGGTTTGCTTTGGTTTGCTTTGGCTTGTTTTGGTTTGTTTTGGTTTGTTTTGTTTTGGTTTGGTTTTTCTTTTAAATTTTAGGGTGGCCTTTTTCATATTACACTATTAATCTAAGTCACATCTCATCCAAATGAAAAAAGGGCTTAGAAAAAAGGAGAAAAATAACCCCCAAACAAAAAAAGGGAAGAATGAAAAATGTGTTTTGGTTAAAACAGATATTCTCAATTTTCTGGTTGGTTGAGTTTTGAGATGTGGTTGACAATTTCAACAATTCATTTGAAACAAACTCCTGAGTATTCTCCTTACAATTTCTTATTGGATCAGAAAATAAAGACTTGATGACAGTTGAATCATTTTCAGAAACCTTTGAATCAGCCATAGCAAGAGTAATCTGGATATACTTGATCAATGTCTCAGTTGATAATGGTCCATCTTCAATCAAACTTCTTGGCTTTCCCAGACTACTAGGAATGGAAAATTTTCCATATGCATCAGTTTCTCCTGCTTTGTATTTAATGAAACGTTTGATGTTTTCAGTGTCTTGAAAATGATGACAGGCAAAAGACATTGAATCCACATTCTTTTTATAATATTCCTCATTGAGCTTTCCCCCTTTTAGTGTGATTCCAGGGTAAATCCTTTCAAGAGCTTGTAGATCAAAGAATGAATGTAACCTTTCAAGAATATCTGGGTTATGTTGATCCATGAAGATACCTTTCAATTTTTCAATAATTTTCTGAAGTGATGAAAACCGTATTATATGTGTGAATTTTTTTTTGCTTAAAAGTTTTGAGTACCAAGGCAAATGATGAAATTCCAATGCATGAAAAAAATCATTAGAAGTAAAAATTTCTGACATGTATGTGCCACCATAAATCTTACTAAATTTGTGGTGCGCTGACCACCAAAATTTCCTTTGTTCCCTGGGTTCAAGGACTTTTTTTTTTTTTTTTGGGGGGGGGGGGATAAATGATAAGTAAATTTAAGCTTTACAAAAAGAAGTAATTTTCTCACCATCCACAAGTGACTTGTAATGTGAAAATTGCCAGTCTGAATCCATGAATTGACTGCTGAAATATTTTTCAATTCCCTTGTCATGGCTGAATTCCAAACAATTTCCGTATTTGAGTTGGTAGTTGGCAACCATGATGTTTGCCAATGAATCTGCTTTACCAGAAAGAAGATCTGTGACTTGAAGCTTGCTGATTTTGAAACTCTGGTACCTCAAGTGAATCATTTGATAGACAAGATCTTCAATAGTTACAGAACACCTGTAAAAATCTTCCGATAGTGTATTTTGGTTGCAAGTATAATAATGAATATACCTCAGAAACTTTTTCAGTTCTTTGACAAATGAATCAGGGACTTGTGAGGAATAATGCTTCAAGTATTCCCATTTGTTAATTTCACCTGTGAATTGACGTTTCAGGTATGGATCATCAATGCTTTCCATAACATCTTGGGATATTCTATGTATATAATCCTGAGTGGGCTGAGAAGAATTAACTAGAATTTTTTTTTATTAATGGTTGAGAAAGTGGATTATGGGGAAGGAAGAAATATTTCTTTAGTCCTTTCAATATTCTGAGCTACATCAAGTTTGGTCTTGCACTCACTAGGCTCTATAACATCCATGGCCACAATTTTCTGCTTGTTGAGTGGGAATGTATTTGACAGAAAGATTGAAACTTTTCTTACATCTTCTGTTGGTATCTCCCCAAGTTTTGGGATTTGAAAATGACTTTCAATGGTAAAAGAAGAACCAATGGCACTTTGATGATCATCAGATGGTTTGAAAAGAAGTAGTGATTCTGTGTTATCTTCAACTTTGGAATCACATGAAACAATTTCAGGCTTTATTTCTCCCATGTAAACTTAGAATGTATGAGAGGAAATTAAATCACCTGGACCTTGGATGTATTTTTTTTCTTGCCTACCCAACCTGGTTGAATGTATATCCAATCCATTGATGGGATCATGGGTAAGTTCTGATGTTTCATGTAGTTTAAAGGGGGGAAAAACATTAGAATTGAGTTGCTATGACTTCAATTTTTTCAAATTTCTTTGTGAGATCAAACCTAAATCACCTGGTATATATTTCATGCATTCTGATTGTTGAAGTTGCAGGACAAGCAACACAAGCAATTTGGTCTTGGGGAGTGAAGTGTGAGTGAGCATCCTGGGACAAAGCCAAGGGTATATGAAGAGTGGTATATGCTGTGATTATTGATTGATTTGGATGACTACAGTGATCAGGCTCTTTGGGGTGGAATTTTTGATGTAGAAGGAATTTCAAGTCTGCAAAAAGGACCTCATGTATAATGAAACAAGAAACTGTGTTCACATTCTGCTACAGAGAGTTTGATTTGACACCAGTTTCAGGTGGAAATCAACCTGCATGCATACCCAGCTCAAAGGTGTTGCCAAATAAACATCAAATGATTGATGTACTATCACCGTTATGTGATTTACTCTAGCACTGAAGTGCCTGTATGGAGTTTTGAAATTAAACACATGCAAGAGCCGGAAGGAGTACCCCACTAAAAGGAGTGTTTTTTTTTCAGCTACAGAACTTGGAAACAGGCTCCTTCGATGGGCAGAGACAGAAGAGATGTATGAGGGAAGAGTAAAACTTAAAATCTGCATCTCTGCACATGGATTTCCAGCGTTAGAGTCAGCGCAGCTGGACAAATCCGATGAATTGGTTTGATAGGAACAAGAAGTGTTTTGGAATCCTGCAATACAGAGGCTGACGATAGCAGGGAGTTTTTCCCAGGTCTGCACAGGATGGCTGTGGATGGCCGCGCCGCTGCAAAGTACGACCTAAGGTTGAGGTCAAAAGAAGCTTTCCCATCTACGTTTTACACATAATTACATATATTTACCCACCCAAGGCTGCTGTGATCCGCTGAGATGTGAGCTAGGACAAAGAAGGCGGGTGACCAGTATCATGGCATGAACAGGGTAGACAGCCGCTGACTGGAGCAAAATTCCTCACTTATAAGCAGCATTAGAGGGGGAGGACTTCCATTCATTCATATTAGTTAATTACATGGAAGGTCTACGTATTATCTTCTGGCAAAGAATGTTTTAAAATCAAGTTTTGACCAGCAAATAGGGTTTTGAACCTCCTCCTAAATTAACCGATTTGGCCGATGGTATGGCCAGGATGCGCGGTGGTAAACTATGCATCGTACTCCTCAAATCTATCATCCCGCCGAGCAGGTTCCGGTCGCGGCCAACAGCTACGGGGCCACCCTGGCGCCCACCGGCTGACTCGGAGCTTTCCAAACCTCATGATCATGTGCTTCCAGCTAGGTTACTTTAGACCAAAAACAGTAATGTGACTGAGCTCATCATTGTACTTCTCCGTCAGTGACTCGCCTAAACAGTCTACCCGGAGAAAACCGATTCTAGTGCATTATGGGTCTTTTAACGCTTGGTCGACGTGATAAAAGCTTCCAAGAATGGCTGTGACCCTCGGAGCTCAGCCAGGACTAGTGCGGGGTCAATGGCGCGTGTTCGCATCCATGGCATGCTACTCATATTTGGGTTGCATGTTACATCCAGGCCGCATTTTCAAAATACGGATAGCTTTGGAATGTTGATGAGAGACTTTTCCCTTCCTTCCCTTGCCGGGAGAGTAGGAACATCAGGGCAAGCTATCTACGCAGGGAGAAAGAGACCCAAGTCTGATCTCCTGAACCCACTCCTTGGTATAACAATTCCGCCTCCACCATCTGTGGCAGTGATGTGTGAAACCTGATGAGGGGTATGGCACTAATCAGGAGAGTGTGGTACAAGATGATGAGTAATTGCACTGGGTCCTCTGAGTCTACTCCGGGAGAGACTATATATAGGTACTGCGGCAAGTCATCAGGTGCGGAGCCCCTCTGGGTCACAACACCCTCCCCCTCGCCGTAGTACCTGTATTACATAAATGATACAAACTCCAGACACAATATTTTGGACAAGAAGTAAGAGAATATAAGATGAAAGGAAAAAAAAAACATTATCCTGAAAAATATCACCCTAACCGTATCCCATCACATTTTTCATCATTTTTCCAAAATTTTCTTTTCCCAGCGACTTGGTGAAAATATCTGCTATCTGAGCTGTCGTCGGTATCCATGTCAACATTGTCTTCTTTTGGTACAGACTCTCATTTGTGATATAAAAATCTCTGTCAGTATGTCTGGTCCGTTTGTTGGACGAGTCATCAACGGCTACATGAACTGCGGATTGGTTGTCACAAAACAGATGACCTACATAGTCCATCTTGAGTACATCTTTCAGCAAATGACCAACCCAGAGGGTCTGTCTGGTAGCTGTACCTAAAGCCATGTATTCTGCATGGCAGGTACACGCCGCCGGGGAGAGCTGTCACCTAGAAATCCAAAGAACGGGACAGTTCAAAAAGGTAATAAATACTCCATATGTTGAGCGTGCAAACTCCCCGCCCCATG
Organism: Puccinia hordei; assembly: GCA_007896445.1. Lineage (NCBI taxonomy): Eukaryota > Fungi > Basidiomycota > Pucciniomycetes > Pucciniales > Pucciniaceae > Puccinia > Puccinia hordei. The sequence goes on from RDRW01000378.1 coordinate 113,030, forward strand.
ATGCGGCTGCAAAAGATTTGAGTGGGGTGGTGTCCCGTCGGGAAAAAAGATGCAATTGTTGATGCCTGCTTCCGGCCAGATTTCTTGCCAAGATCATCAGTCAACGCATTATACCCTGCAGGTAGAGGAGTGGTCGTTGTTATACCTCCCAGTTTTCCTCAAGAATTGAGTCAACAAGTCCCGGTTGATGTAACTGTGATGATTTTGAATTTATTGCTTATAAACTAAAAACCAGACTATTAGAAATGTTACAAGAGATAAGTACCGTGTTGAATAATGGAAGGAATATTTGAGAAGAAGAGAAGGATTTAGAGATATTTACCACTGAGTTATGAGTATGAATGAGTTGACAACCAGTACTAGATAATAATATAGAGAAGGAGGCACAGGAAACTGTTGAAGAGATGATGAGTCGATGTAAGTTGAAATGAAAGAAGAAGATAAGAAAGAAGAGAATCATGGTTGTTATTTTCTCACCAAGTTGGAGAGAGGACGTGATGAGTTTATAAGAAGTGATTCAATCAAGGTTGAATATAGGAATAGGAGGGAAATGTTTCAGATTCGTCGAATGGAAGATTGAGGGAATCTTTGAACTAAGTCAAAGCAGTAAGTTGATCGAAGTCGAGGAAGGATTTGTGGATAGTATGTGGTATTTAGAAGAATAGAGATGGGGAAGTGATGGTGAGAGAGAGTATAATAGAGAATGGGAATGGAGGAGAGTATGAGGATGTAGGAAGTGGAGAAGTAGTGGTGATAGGGAATGAGGAGAATGGGAATGGAGGAATGACTAAGGTGAATTGAAATAAGGAAGAGCGAATCTTAATCTTGCTGAGTTCTTGTAGTCAAGTGATGTCATTAAATGAAAATTAAGTGTCACAAGTGGTTTCACGGCATTGAATATTCAACAGTAACTCAAAACCTGCCTCAGAAAGTTCAACCGTAACTCCTACTATGGAGGTCAGAGAGTTAGCCCATTTGATTTTCAGTACATCTTTCAGATCACATTTGAGTTGTTGCAGAAGCAAAGGTTTAGATGCCGTTACCACTCCGTCATCAACATGTAGCCAAATTACCCTGTGGCAGTCAGGATGACGGAGAACATACAGGCTATTGTCATATTGAGAGGGGGAATAGCCAAAACGGTCAAGAAGCGCTTTTAGATGGAGCCACCAACATCTGACGGCCTGCCTTGTGCCGTAGAGGGCTTTTTCCAACTTCAGCGCATGGCCCGAGGGGACTGACATCCCTTCTGGAGGTTTTACCCAAATGTCCTTGTCAATCGGCGAATTCAGGTAGGCTGCTACAAAATCAAAACTGTGTACAGCCCACTTATGCGCAGGGGCAATTGTTAGAAGCAGACAGAGAAAAACAAATGTGGCAGTGGGTGCAAACTTTGTGTTGAAATCAAAGCCTGCCACTTGAGTAAAACCTTTTGCCACAAAACAAGCTTTGTAGCGAATTCCTTGCCCGTCTGTCAGCTATCTGTACTCTACTCCACTTATTGTGGCGTCTACAGTAAGGACTAACAGAAAAATATTACACTTATAAAGTGTAATGAACTGATTTGCCAATAAGAATAATGACTTAAGTGTTATAATAACACTAAGTATGAAATAAAAACAGGTTATGACCCTGCTGCCAAAACTTCAGTTATGGGAATAAATCCTCTGAAGGGCTAACCAGATTTGAACACGGTTCTTCCAATTAATTAAAGGTATTTAATTAATTGGGGGGGATTTGTTTTGAAGAATTTTAACTAATTTAGATAGTATATAAATAAAGGCCAGTCCTCCTTACTTACAGGAGAAGGTGAGCGCCTTTGTAGCTTATAATAAGTTATCTAGTATGTGTTAAAATTGATGGGGGGAGGATATCTTCAATTTGGTGAAGAAACCTCCTCCTTAAATAATAAAATATTTGTATTAATTCCTCTGCAATTTAATTGACAGTGGGGAATGGGGCAATATTGACAGGTGATTCTGATCAGCATGTTTGTGGTAAGAAGGGAAGCATGGTGTCATTTTTAATTAAAATGATGCCATGTTTATTTCACATTAATTAATTTAATTTAATGTTTATTTTTCTTAATTAAACTAAATAATTATTAATCACATGTACATATAGCTTCCTTTGGGGTTAGTGCTTGGAAAAGCGCTTGCTCTGGAGAGCTAAACAGGTGGGAATCAATTTATAAGTTATTATTGCATAATTAATATATTTTACATAAAGATTTACCTTGATTTATGTGTAATTTTATACTATAAATTACCATGTGTTAATCTTGGATCTTCCAGGATTTTCAAGAAGAAAACTATGCCAATAAATTGTTCTTTATCCATTTATTGCATGTTTGAAAATTAATTTGCCAAAGATTTTCATTAATTAAATTATAACTTAGTTTTGGTAAAAAATAGATATAATTCAAATAAATGTTTTTATTGAATGTGGTCATGAGTGTGGCTTGAACTCAGGTCCTTATGTCAATAACAGTTTTGACTGAGCCAGTCTCTAACTGTTAGACTATTGTACCATTTGATAAAATGATAGGGTGTAAATTCCAAATTGTCCAGACTATAAAAAATAATAATAATAAAAATAAAGAATAATAATAATTATTCAAGATTGCAGTTTCAAGTATTACATGTTACATAATACATGTAATATCTTGGTGGCTGACACCGTCCATATCTGGTTTTGTTGCAAAAACCCATCTTCCATTCAGTTCCTTCTTGCCAGGAGGCAGTTGTCCAAGCGCCCACACCCGCATTTCTTCTAGGATGTTCAGCTCCACCGCTATGGCTTTCAGCCATGAATCTTTCTTGGGCAATTTCATTGCCTGTTTGAAGGTGGAGGGGACAGAAATGGCATAAAACTGGCAGAGCTCTAACATCTGATTGACTCTTAAACGTGATTTGTGAGATATAAAAAGTCTCGACGGGGCTAATACACAATGTTATCGATGTGTAATAATGGAATGGATCAGACAGTTGTATTCCGCTGATTTTTCCCGTTATTTTGATCTACTCAACACCTTGATAGCTTAAGTATTGAGTGAGAAAGTCTAACATCAACGATTCTTATGATTGGATATAAGGGTCTTATCCTTGTATTACACTATACAGTGTATGCTGGAACTTCCAGAAGTGCGTCGGCGCACGTATGTATACTGTAGATCCTGGAATATCCGGGGAATACAGTATGTAACACTTATAAGAAAACAAAAGATTTGTAAGTGACCCGCGGCTGGATTTGTTAGAGTTCCAAAGAGATGAGGAAACTCCAACAACCAGTTGCGGGCCTAGTTTATATACAGTATTGATTATGTAATTTACAAAATATTATGTATATAGTTTGTTTTATCTTCTCATGATTTATTTGATAATTTATAAAGTTCTTCCACGTTGTCAACCTTAAATCTTACAGCCCCTCCCAACCTGAAGAACTTTTACCCGCAATAAGTGATAAAGAAGAATATAATAAAAAAGAAATAATAAAAAATAATAATAATAATAAAATTAAATCATAACAACAAAAAAAAATGGAAAGAAACCAATCAGACATAAGAAGAGAAAAAATATCAAGCCCCTATTTCTTGGATGTTCAGATCCACCAAAGCCGCCGAGTGTTTGGAGGCGCCAAGGCATTTAGTGAAGACATCGGCGAGCTGAAACTGATTTCTGATCCAGTAGAGCTTTACACAATGCTTGCGGACAAAATCTTTGACAAAGTAAAAGGCTCTATGGAGGTATTTAATCTTCTTCTTAGACAAATTGTCATTCACCACGAGTACCGCTGCTTGATTATCACATAAGATTTTGAATTTGGTAGGCGCGCAGATGTCGTCCAATTCAATCTTGATGTTTGCTAGTGTTTGTGTTGCTATAGACAATGCAACGTACTTGCCGGCGCACGTAGACATCGCTACGACGTCTTGCCTCTTTGAGCCCCACGTTATTGGGTTCCCGTGGTGCTGAAGGACATAGCCGGTGGTTGACCGCTTGTGTTCGCCTCCCCACCCCGCATTGACAAACAGTTTTACCGCCGCCTCGCCGTGTCTGAAAGCCAATTCCCGGTGTGCATTCTTCTTGACGTATCCAACTAGGTGGTCGAGCACTTGCCAGTGTTGTTTGGATGGTCGGCTACTGTATCGGGCCAGCATGTTGACCGCGTAGGAGATGTCTGGACGCTTCCCGCTTGCTAGATACATTAGAGATCCAAGTACTGACCTAAATGCCGTTGGGTCCAATGGTTCAGATGTTGATGAAACCAAGTCAACATCAGGTAACGTTGTGTTTTGATGGACCGCCCGTCGCGTATAAGATGATACTACCTGTTGGGCCAACAGATGCTGTTCCAAATAAACTTCGCCGTTCCATTGATGTACATTGAGTCCTACAATCTGATCGACAATAGAATTCCACTTGACTTCTAAGTGTTGGATCAAGCTTTCCCGCAGTTGATCCAGCGACTCCTGAGAATTGCTGACAACAAGCCCGTCGTCGACCTGCATCCATATAAAAATGTATGTTGTATTGCGGCGATACATGTACAATGATGACTCGACCTCAGATGCCGCAAAACCTAACTGATCAAGGATATTCTTGAAGTGGCGCCACCAACAACTGCCGGCCTGTTTGGTCCCATAAAGGGCTTTCTTCAGGCGGAGGACTTTCCCTTTTAGTGACGGTCACATTTCTTTTGGAGGTGTAACATAAACTTCCTCCTCTATCGGGCTGTAGAGATAGGCCAAGCTTACATCAAATGAGTTAATGGAGTAATTGAAGTTGACCGCGATGGATATGAGGAGCCGTAGTGTGGCTAACGATGCCGTCCGTGCATATGTGTCTCCACAGTCAATGTCAGTTCGTTGATTGAAACCGCGAGCCACATATTGCACCTTGAATTTTGTGATATTGCCCACAGAGTCCTTCTTGAGAGCAAAGACCCAGTGCGCTCCAATAACTTTCTTTCCTCATTGTGGCTCCACCGCTTCCCAGACGCCCAATCGTTCCAACTGTTTCAACTCATGTTCCACAGCCTCTCCCCATTGGTCACCGTGTACTCCGCCCATTGCTTGGTGGATGTTTGAGGGGATTCTGACGTCCGTCGTGATTTTCAAAGAATTGATTGCATTCTGTTGAACCAGCACCTCTTTGTCCGTAGCTTCTTGGCCTAACACAAGGTTGTTGAGGAGGAAGGCAATATTATTTTTGGAAGTCGGGATCCTGGATACCGGCAGAGTTTGGAAGTCAGGGAATACGGCATTTGCCGAGTGAATGAATGTCTTAAGATGTTCGTTATAAAATAACCAACCCTTTTCCAACACTGGATATCCCACCAGGAAACACTCATTGGCGTGGTTGTCAAACTTCCCATGTCTTTTATCCTGTGGCTTGAAAACCAATGCCCTGGCGCCAAACAGGTATATGTAATCTGGAACCGGCTGGCGATCGTACAATATTTCTAATGGGGTCTTGGGGAATATCCGGGTATGTGGAATACAATTATGGATGTAAACAGCGACCTGTTGTGTGTAGCTCCAGAAGCATTGAGGTAAAGAACAATTGTTCATCATCATGCAAGACATGTCGTTTATCGTCCGGTTTACACGCTCCGCCTTGCCGTTCTCTTCTGGATGATAAGGTGAAGAGTTGGCCATCACAATGCCTCTGGAATTGAGTATTGTACGCAACTTCTTCGACATAAATTCACCCCCATTGTCGCAACGCAAGAAGCGAGGATACCAACCAAGTCTGTTGTTGATGGTTTCAAACCAGACTTTGAGTTTATCAGCAACATCAGACTTGCTTTTTAATGGAGAAATTGAAAGTGTACATAGACACATGGTTGTGTAACTTCAATGCAAACTGGTTCCCGTGCACGTCTTCCTTGAACGGTCCCATAACGTCAGACACAACTAAATCGATTATGTTCTGCTTGGGTATTGAAGACATAGGTAAGAATCGTTTGCCAGATATCTTTGCGGTCACACATTTCTCACAGAAGAATGGTTTCCACGCCTTTGCTTCTTTCTCATTGACAAACCTCTCAAGGAACTTGATTACAGCCTTGTCATTTGCGTGACCTAACTGCTCATGCCACTTGATGGAAGACATGCACGGTTGGTTAGACATTGAGTTAAGAATGATATCATTGCAAAGGGATGGGGGGTTGTATTTAGTGACAAGGTGCCAGCAATAATTGGAGAAAGTTGTCCGGAAGACGCGGTGTTGGTGAACAAGAGACATTGAACAGTCCTTGTCAAAAATGGGCGTTGATAAACGCACGCCAAGCGCGCACGCCAACGCCAACCCGCACGCCAATTTTATTTGGCGTGCGGGGCCTACACACCAAAAAAAAATGGCGTGTAGGGTCTACACGCCAAAATAATCTGGCGTGTGAGACCCACACGCCAAAAATGGCGTGTGGTTCCCACACGCCAAATAAAATTGGCGTGTGGGCCCCGCACGCCAAACAATTGGCGTGCGCTCCCACACACCAAACAATTGGCGTGTGGGAGCGCACGCCAAACAATTGGCGTGCGGGTCCCACACACCAATTGTTTGGCGTGTGGGGGGATCCCGCTCACGTAATTGAATGGGAGGGACCATTCAATTACGTGAGCGGGGCCCCCGGCTGACGAGGTTATACAACCTCGTCAGCCGGGAGGACTTCCTCCCGGCACGAGGCTATACAACCTCGTCAGCCGGGAGGACTTCCTCCCGGCCGACGAGGCTATAAAACCTCGTCGGCCAGGAGGAAGTCCTCCTGGCCGACGCCGTTGTATAGCCTTGTCGGCCGGGAGGACTTCCTCCCGGCTGACGAGGTTATACAACCTCGTCGGCCAGGAGGAAGTCCTCCTGGCCGACGAGGTTGTATAGCCTCGTCGGCCGGGAGGCCTCCTGGCTGACGAGGTTATACAACCTTGTCAGCCAGGATGAAGTCCTCCTGGCCGACGAGGTTGTATAGCCTCGCCGGCCAGGAGGACTTCCTCCTGGCCAACAAGGTTGTATAGCCTCGTCGGCCATGAGGAAGTCCTCCCGGCCAACGAGGCTATACAACCTCGTCGGCCAGGAGGACTTCCTCCTGGCTGACGGGGTTGTATAACCTCGTCAGCCGGGAGGAAGTCCTCCCGGCTGACGAGGTTATACAGCCTCGTGCCGGGAGGAAGTCCTCCCGGCTGACGAGGTTGTATAACCTCGTCAGCCGGGAGGGGCCCCGCTCACGTAATCGAATGGTCCCTCCCATTCGATTACGTGAGCGAGGGGGGACCCGCACGCTGTAAACCCCCTCATTCAGCTGGGTTCACACACCTCCCAGCTAGATGTCACAGACCGTATCATATCCACGGCCGCCTTTCCTTTCCTGGCTCTGCAGAGAATCCTTTCTACTTCTCTCTGGGCCAGGTGAGTTTCTTATTTCTCTTTTTCCTTTTTCTTTCTTTTGTTTATTACTACTTCTATGTTTGACTGAGAGAATCCTTTCTACTTCTCTCTGGGCCAGAAATACAAACCTTGGTTGTAGAATTCTTGGCTCATTAGCCTTTTCCCTGCGCCCCTTCGACTGAATCAGTGAAGAGCATTCATAGCTCTTACACTTTTTTTTTCTCACCAACACGGCCCTGAAACTCGCCTTACGCCTTAGCCTTGAGCCTTTCGACTTACTTTGACGCCTTACCGCCTTCGACTTGTGCCTTGAGACTTTTGACTTATAAATACGCCTTGCCTTCCCCGACCTACGCCTTACGCCTTGAGACTTTGACTTACTTAAACGCCTTACCCTCCTCGACTGACGACTTGCGACTTTTGCCTTTAACTTGCGCCTTTACTTCATTCGACTTAAGACTTCAACTTGACTCGACTTCGAAATTGGGTTATTCAATTCCCAAGCCCCCCCCCACTTCTTTTTTTTTACGACTAGTTAGGTGTTGCATGTCAACCCGGCAGACCTTGCCTAGCGATCAACTACTGCCTCGCTCGGACCCGGAAGCAATCATTCGAGCCGGGAACGCTGCACGAAGGCTATCCGCTCAAGCTATCGTCCCGATTCCAGCATCGTCGTCCCCGGAAATATTAGCGCCCGTTCCTGAGATGTCCGAAACGACAGAAACTCCGACCAACCTTGAACAGTCTCGTGGACAAAATCGTCGAGCCAGCTCACCCGATGTGTCCAGTGCGAAGGACTGGTTCAAGGCTGTTTTAAAGATCCAACACACGACGATTGCCCAGGCTGTGGAAGATCGTCAACAAGCAGCTGAAGATCGACGAATGTTTCTGGCAGCCCATCGAGCGAGCTCCAATCGAATTAAGCGCCTTGAGAATCTTGTCCTCCAGATGAATGTCAAATCCGATAACGATGGCCGGCCAACTCAACGAGCACCGGGCAGAGTTGATTTACAACAATTTCGCACGTCCGATGGACCGACCTATTGAGGCCCTTTTCAAGAGACAGAACCATTTCTCCGTTGGATTCATGGGGTCCAAGTTTTCTTCGAAACGAAATCGGTTTCCAACTCGGCGGATAAGATCAGGATCCTTGGTAATCTTATCGCCGAAACGAATCTCCAATTGCTCTACACCAACGAAGCTTCGACTTACATTACCAGATCGTGGGAAGAGTTTAAGGAGCGATTGTTTGAATTTGCCCTTCCTTCGAACTGGCGATCAGGATTAAAACGCCAGATTCGGCAATTGGGAATGCTGACGGGGGAGAGCTTCCTGGAATACAGTACAAGGGCTAGGACGCTCCAAAGTTTATTCAACTTTGACGCTGTTGGGACGACGAAACTCAGCGATATCGATCTAGCACAATTCGTCGTTTACGGCCTCCCGGACGCCTTTCAGGATCGGATCGATGAGCTGCAGCTACTCGAGTCGATCCCATTCAACTATGGTACCTTCGAAAAACGAGCATCGGCATCATTCCAGGCCCTACAACGCTCTCAACCTCAACCAACTCAATCAAATCAGACACCTCCGACGAGGAACACTCTCAGTCGCGAGGACTTCATTTGGCGGGTTCATTCATACCTCGACTCGAAGGGCCTCTGCCATTTTTGCAAGAAGCAGTGTGGGAGCATCGCCGGTACGTGCACGGGGACGATTGATTGGTCTCACGTCAACATTCCCCCCTCCTATCAACCTCCACCAAAACCCCCACACTATACGGCTCCCCGTGCTGCTAGCGGCTCTGTAGGCCCGGGCAAGCCGACTCAACCTCCTGCTGGTCGTCCACCTCGTGCGGCGTCCGTAGCTGCCGTTTCCTTGGAAACACCTTACGAGGCTCATGTCGCGGGTCTAACTGTCGACGCGGCGATACGAGAGGATGCATTCTACGATTCGATCGTTGATGAGGAAGGCTGTTTCCCCAGTCTCAGCACCGCCGCAATCGAAGCACTGGAGGACCTTGATAAGCAACTCCTCACAAATCGGATTGACCTCGCTAAACACGAATACAGCCTTGAAGACGAAATAGCCGACTCTTGATCTTTCCCTTCCATGTTCTCCTCTTGCTCTCTCTTCTCGGTTAAATCATTTTATTTTTCCTTTCTTATCATCCTCACATTTGAACAAGTTTAGACCTATGTAGTTCTTACTTAACTAGAATTTTTTATAGGAGGGGAGACTGTAAACCCCCTCCTTCAGCTGGGTTCACACACCTCCCAGCTAGATGTCACAGACCGTATCATATCCATGGCCGCCTTTCCTTTCCTGGCTCTGCAGAGAATCCTTTCTACTTCTCTCTGGGCCAGGTGAGTTTCTTATTTCTCTTTTTCCTTTTCTTTCTTTGTTTATTACTACTTCTATGTTTGACTGAGAGAATCCTTTCTACTTCTCTCTGGGCCAGAAATACAAACCTTGGTTGTAGAATTCTTGGCTCATTAGCCTTTTCCCTGCGCCCCTTCGACTGAATCAGTGAAGAGCATTCATAGCTCTTACACACGCCTGGCGTGCGCTCCCACACGCCAAACAATTGGCGTGTGGGACCCGCACGCCCAAAAAAATTTGCGTGCGGGGCCTACACGCCAAAAAAAAGGGCGTGTGAGACCCGCACGCCATTTTTGGCATGTGGGTCTCACACGCCCTTTTTTTTTGGCGTGTAGACCCTACAAGCCAAAAAAAAATGGCGTGTAGGCCCCGCACGCCAAAAAAAATTGGCGTGCGGGTTGGCGTTGGCGTGCGCCGTTGGCGTGCGTTTATCAACGCCCGTCAAAAATAGGTCGTAGTCCGTGGGTGGTTAAGACACCAAGTGACAAGATTGCATACGGTATGGACGGGTGATGGTATACATTGCGGATCGTGATATTGCCGCTAGGAGTCGGTATCTTCAGACTGCCGATCCCCGTTAACGTCATTGTAGATTTCCGTGATGCAAGTAGCATGGGTACCGGATTAGTTAGTGTACGTTCAAACGTAAAGAAGGGGGAGTTCCCGCTTACACAAGCCAAAGCCCCCGAGTCTATGAGGACCGTGGTCTCATTCGGCGCGGATGCGTCCATCGCTTGCATGCAAACGGGTGCGGGTTTGGCATTGTTTTGCTGCACAGGAGCTGGTGGAGTTGCCAGATTGCTGACGTTGAGCCGTCCCTCTTGTAGGTCGCGTGCCAAACGTCGACAAGTCAATGCCCAGTGCCCGATTTTGTTGCAGTAGTTACATTCCGCCCCTTTTTCCGTCATTTGGGTGCTTGTCGGTTGCATCCCTTTGAAGGCCAGCGCGTTTGCAAGGGCTTTGCTGCCAACAGTCAAAGTTTTGGAGGTAGTTTCCTGCCGCTGATTCTTGCTTAAGTTTCTAGCAACCCCTGAGGTGTTTAGATGGTTGATTAAGATTGGGTTGTCCGACTGGCCTTGACGCAGTTCTCCTTCAACTTGGGTGATTTCTTGGCACACCCAATCGAGGTTAGGGATGATATTGAGAGTGTTCAATTGATGGTTGAGATTTTTGCGAAATGAATTTTCATTGACATTTATTGGCGGTCGGACAATAGACTGAAGCATGAGGCCAAATATTTCCTCAAGAGTCATCTTCTTCTGTTGTTTTCGAGATAAAATTCCTGAAATTGAGCTATTGTTTCATCATTGGACTGTTGTCTTTCTGAGTGGTAAAAATCCTGCAGTTGACCGACTATCACCAGTTTATGTTGTTGGTCGTTACATTTGCAAAGATTCTCGAGTTTTTCAAAGATGTCCTTTGGTCGCCTCGTAGACGTTGTGGAAATAATGGCGACCTTGGTATCAGAAATGGTAGGTTGCCCTTCTTCCTGGTTGGTTCCGGTGGTTCTTTGATTTCCTCTGCGGGATAAGCACTGTCAGCAAATAGTCAACTGGTTTCCCTGCAACACCTTATACACAGCAAGGGGCCCGTTCCTCTTGCGTTTGTTGTCCTGATGTTGCCCTACACAGTTCCGATTGTCCGCACGCGCTGAATAATTGCCGAGAGAGCTCTAAACAATGAGATTTTCTTATATGCGCTGTAGTTGATAGCTATCCACTAAGATTATAAGATAAGATAAGACCCGCAGCCCTGGTACAACCCTCTATTTATACAACAGTCCCCCCCGATCATGTCCCGCATTCCCCGGTACTTTCCCTGGAGCCCTACTTGCCTGTCTCCTCAATCCCGCATCACACCGCAGCCTGTCCCCGACTACTATACCCCGTTGACCCCCTCAGCCGTCTGTCGCTCCCCTGCGCACGACTCCGCTTCTTCTGCCCCCGCTCCGCTTGCGGCCTGGTGCCCGAACCCCGTGGTTCCGCCCGGTCCATTACGTCGCGCATACTGAAGCGGCCTTCGTCCGCTCAACCGATTGCCCATGCCAACTATAGAATGTCACATGCTGCGCCCCGTGCTTTTCCCCGCGGAATGTCCGATGACATTTGGTAAGTACCCCCTTACCTCAGCCTCAGCCTGCCGCTGAGCCCGCGGCTGCGGGCTCAGCTTCAGTGCTGCACCCCTGGTATATAAGTTCTCCCACATCCCCCTTGCTTTTGAATCCTGTCCTCAGCAATTCCCACACTACCCACTACCTTCCCATACCTTTGATCGTACACTCCCCCATACCCACCTCCCTATCCCATACCCACCATGCCCCATCCCCGACCCCCCTGTGATTGTTGCGCCGCACGGTCCAGTCACGCTTCCCTCTCTTCTCCCTGCTTCCAACCCTTGCCTGGAGCTGCCTGCACGGCCTGCGCTCGGTCCCATCGCCAATGCTCCCTGTCCCGCAGAAACACTCCTTGTCCCCAGCCTCGTTCTTGTTCCAGAACTCAATCCCGTCAGAAACGGCGCCGCCGCGAAGATTCCTCCGAGCCTCCGGACCACTTTTCCATCCCTTCTTCCACCCCTTCCCCTCCTCAACACCGTCATCGCTCCAATCAAGTGAGAACCCCCGTTGGAACTGATCGAATGACTCCAAAACCTGAACGGAGGAACTTCCCCGACGGACCGACCTGGGCCGCCGCCCTCCGAGCCTAGGCGACTCGCCACCGCGTCAACGTTGGCGCCGGAATGGACCCAAACGCTCCTCGCCGCTCTCCGATCCCTCCGCCGCGCCCATCCCCGGTTCCCCTTCCGCGCCGCCGAGCCCAGACTCCCTTCCATGCTCCCCCTCCTCCATCATCCACCCCTCCTGTACCTTCCACCCCACCTCAACCACCCCCCCAAACCACCCTCTTTGTCCCCCCCACCCCAGTCCGTCCCCCACCCCCTTCACCTACCCCACCAACTCCACCTCCACCAACACCACCACCCCCCCTCCTTCCACTACCTTACCTCCTCGCCCTTCACCTACCCCCTCCCCTCCATCTATGACCTCCCTCCTACCACCCCGCCCCGCTTCCCCTCCCCCTCTCCGCACTCCTTCTCCGGCTCCCGCCCCCTCCTCTTCCCGACCTCTTGCCGCTGCTCCCACACCCAGTTTCCTCGAGTCGCCATACCGGGCCGCAATCCCCAACGACGAATACAAGTCCGGTGTCCCTGAAGCCAACCTACTCCCGTTCCTGGAAGGTCAGACCTCGCTGGTCAAAGGATTGTTAAAGAAGGCGGTGACGATCCCCGCTGAAACCCGCCGAGAAATGCTCCGAGAATTCCACCGGTCTTCCGCCATGCTGCGCGCCCGCCTCCAACCCGCTGTGTTCTTGGACTGAGCGCTTCTGACTCCTCTCCTTCACTCACTCTCCTGCTTGTATCCATACCTCTTCTGTATCCCCTATGCTGAAATAATATGTGCCATATGCTTGCCCCGCTAACCTGAGACAAACACCTGTGCCATAGTGAGATACTTGAGAGAAAACAAAACAAAAAAAGTAAGTTACAAGTGCCCGGACCGCCCCGGATTGAGACCCACTTAGTCCCCGCACTTCCATTTTTTTTTTTTTCATTTTTTTTTTTACCCCCGCAACTTGAGATACTAAATGCTGAAACTGAGATTAAACCTTTGAGAAAAACTTGAAGAAACTGATAACTTGATGAAACTGATGACTTGAGGAAACTGATAACTTGAGGAAATTGATGACTTGAGGGAAATACCACGCCGCAATCCTGAGAGAAAGAGAAACCACACCCGCAACCTAAAGATGAGAGGAAGAAACCGCGCCCGCAATCTATGAAATCCTGAAACAAAAACCCAACCCACCCGCCGAGGTACCTGGACCGCCCCAGATGGAATTTCCGCACAATTCCCCGTTGTGGAACTACTCAAAGGACAGAATAGAGCTTGGAAGGGATATGTATAACTACACTAGTACTAATGTAGGTTATGACAAAGGTGCTGATATAAGAGCTGCCTTCCTGACTAATGCTATGGGGAATGAGTGTAACACTAAGAATAAAATAAAGGTGTGGCTAATTTCTATTTATTCTTAGATGGCTAGTACTGATGAGCTTTGCTACTACACCTGTAAGGTGGGAGGAATGGAAGAGGGGTGTGAGTGGTAAAAAATATATAGTATAAAATGGGGCAGGGTTGGTAGCTTATGGAGTCAAAGTGGGTCAAGCAAGAGAGAGAGGCAATCTTCTTATATTGAATCTAAACTGATATTTATATTGATATATTTTAGGTTGATGGTAACTCTACTAAGTATGTATACTAATTCATGGGATCTGTAATGTTGTATATGTAGGGGGTAATTTAGTAAGTTATGGAGTCCATAAGGGAACAAGAGGGAGGAACAGGTGTCCTTATATGTCTGAGAGAGAAGATGAGCCATCAGGCTAGAGAAAGGAAAATATGACAGATGAAGTAGAATAGACAGTGACACATATGAAATGGTCATGACAGTGACAGATGAGTAGTGAAAGGTAGAGTTTATGTATATGATGTAAGATGTTTATGTAGTATATAATGTGTACTATGTATTATGTATCTTGGTTGTGAAATATATCTAATTATAATATGTACTTATTATATTCTATACCTTGCTTTATACTATAACTTGCTGTATTATTCTGAGTTTGCCTGTAACTCTTGAACTATGAGGAATTTGGGGGTAGTTGTAGTGAGGGACTAGGGTTAAAATGGGGTGTAGAATGTGATTATGAAATAATAATAGTGAATATATGTAAGGTTTGGGATTTATGAGTATTTATTTGTAAGTGAATGTGATTTATTAGTGGTAAATAGTCTTGGAATTTATAGTAATGATGTGGAATGGATCACCACACCGTACCCCTCGCGGTCCTGAATATATAAAAAAGGAAACCAGTAAACCATTCACAAAACACAAATACATCCCGCTTTAGGGTGACTGACATCCTGGGGTGGCTAGTTTATCCGGCTGTAGACCAGCTAGCGCACCCCCTCACCAATTAAGGCTTGGCCTATGGCCCCCATCCTCCCCCCGCTTTTGGCCGCTGTCCTCAGCGGTTTGTTCCTCGCACTTCGCCGCAGGGAACGCTCACCGGCCACCTCTTCCTCGGCGCCGGGAGAATCCGCTTGACCCGACTCATCGGCGGGTTGCTCCAAAGGAGTTGGCTCCAAATCCGAGTCTTCATCATTTTTGTCCTCAGATCCTGAAACAAGGGTTTCGTCAAACGACGTTGATCCCCGAGCATAGAACCGCTTCACGTGGGATGCCGCCGCCTTCCGCTTCAACGGGGTTCCATCCAATTCTTCCAACTGATAACTTCCCCCTGGAAATTTGCTGACCACACGATAAGGTCCGTTCCATCGGTTTGCGAACAACTTCCCCCACTGGGTTTCCAAGCTCCGATTGTACAGAAGGACAAGATTGCCCTTCCGTAACGGGTCCTGCAACCGGTGAGCGCAACGCTCGTCCCAATAGCGGACTGACTTCGCCCGAGATTCCAGCAATCGCTTCGCCGCCTTCTCAACAACTTCTGTCATGAGCCGTATTGCGGGCCTGCCCGCACCAAAGCCCGCACCACATGTAGATAGTCTATCACGTACATGTCACAGACAGACCACTATATAGTCTGTCAGGACGAGGATCCACATCTCTTCCTCATCCTGCAATCTACATTATAGGATCCCAAAACCCCAGAAACCCAGAACCCCATAGCCTTCCTCTCCACAGATCAGACCATAACATATTGCAGGATCTAACACTACGGAGACAAAGGCAAGAAACCAACACCCGGACACCTGAACAAAACCAGACAGACAACCCGAACAATCCCAACTCCACCCGCACCCAAAAGATGGACGAAATAGAGCAACTCCAACAACGGCTCGAGGAGATGACTCAAGCAAGGGAGAACAAACGATCCCGCCAAAGAGCGGCCGAAGCACAACGGGACCAACCATCCCAACCAACCGGTTCCACCCCAACCCGTGGACCAAAGATCGCATGTCCCGACAAGTTCGATGGTGAACGCGGGACGAAGGCGGAAACGTTCGCCCGCCAAGTGGCGATTTATACATTGGTCAACAGCGCCATGTTCCCTGACGACAGGACAAAGCTGTTATTCGCCGCGTCCTACCTTACCGGACCCGCCGCCGTGTGGTCCGCCCCGTACATCGACCTAGTCACGGAAGGGGCGGACTTCTCGTACAACAGGTGGACGAAGGATTTCGGAACGATGTATTTCGGCTCCGAGAAGAAAGGAAAGGCGGAACGGGCTTTACGAGCGCTACGACAGACGAGGAAAGTGGCCGACTACACCCACACATTCCTCACCCACGCTACTGCCACCGGATGGGAAGTCCCGACCCTCATCAGCCAATACCGGCAGGCCTTAAAACGGGACATTCGGACGGCACTAGTACTGGCCCGCACCACCTTCATCACTGTCAATGAGGCAGCGGGTCTAGCCATGGAGCTTGATTCGGAGATGCGCGGGGCGGAGACGACCACTGGATTTGCAAAGACTCAGCCAGATCCCGACGCCATGGACACATCTGCGATCAGCGGCCGACTGTCCGAGGACGAGAAGGCCCGCATGATGCGGGAAGGACTTTGCTTCCGCTGCGGGACGCGAGGACATATCTCTCGGGAGTGTCCAAACAAGAAAGGGAAAGGACGGACACCTGCCTCAGTCTGCGCACTTGAGGACCAGATCCTACAGCTAGCCGATGGACTGGCGGCGCTTAAAACGGAGGGACAGGCGGACAAGGTGAACAAGGGACGGGCCGATAAGTCAAAAAATGGAGACGCTCGGGAATGAAGGTTGTGCCCTTCCCGAGCGTAGCGCAGTTGTCATGCAGTATTGGTGCTAGTCAGACATTACATGTAAATGAAATTGATCCCCGATGTTTCCTTTCATGCACCATCACAACTCCCAGAGCCACACCCCAAAGCCCCTATCCCCCCCTATCCTTCCTCATAGACTCCGGAGCAACCCACGACGTTCTGAGTGAATCGTACGCATCCCGATGGGGACTCCTCGAGGCCGCTTTGGCCTTGGGGCGAACCGTCTTCGGATTTGACGGGTCCGCAAGCAGAGCAACCCATGAGATAGACCTAATGTTGAACGACGAACCTCGCCCGTCCCGATTCATCATTACACGACTGAAAGACTTGTATGATGGGATCCTGGGGATGCCCTGGATCCGCCAATATGGACACCGAATCAATTGGACAAACCGTACCCTATGGACCCCGGACATTGCAGCCGCTTCGGCGGTTTTGTCTATTCCGAAAAACACCCCAACCGGCGAGTCGGGGAAAGCTAGGAAGTTTGACGAGGGGGTGTGTGTTCTGAACACAATAACGCCCCCGCAATGTGAGTTCGATATCCCTATCCCCCACATCATTCCCGAAACGGCTGGCAAGCTTGTACACCCTGTAGATAGACCCCAGAACCCCACATGGAATCCCGAAACCCGACACCCCAACCACGTACCCGATGAAACCGTATCCAATCAAACTGGTGCTACTGCGGTAGCAGTACTGTCCTACCCGCCAACATCCCCGCAGAAGGTTGAAAGGCCCATGGGGAAAGCTAGGATTAGTGACGAGGGGGTGTGTGCGTGCAGCACAATAATGCCCCCGCAATGTGAGTTTGACAACCCACCACCCCATACTTTACCGCCCGAGACAGCTGGCAAGCTTGTACGCCTTGTAGATAGATTGGCAAGCCCCTCCACAAACCCAAAGACTCAACACTCTGACCAAGTACCCGACGAAATTATTGCTACTGCCAAGGCAGTATTGTCCTCTCCGCCAACATCCCCGCATACGGTCTACAGGCCCATGGGGAAAGCTAGGATTAGTGACGAGAGGGTGTGTGCTTTTAGCACAATAACACCCCTGCAATGTGAGTCTGATAGATCTCCCCCGCATTTGAATCCCGAAACAGCTGGCAAGCCTCTTTTCCCCCTAGGACATACTCCTGCAGTGATCAGCACGGCCAAAACATTGTGGTCTACAGCGGCCCAATTGGCAGCAAAAGGGAAAGCCACGAATGCGGAGCGGACTACGGAAGAATTGGTACCGCGGTGCTACCACCGACACCTTGACATGTTCCGGAAATCAAGCGCCATGAGACTTCCCCCGCAAAGAAAGTATGACTTCCGCGTAGATCTGATCCCAGGAGCCACCCCACAGGCCGGAAGAATCATCCCGCTATCCCCTGCAGAGAACCAGGCACTTGATATTATGATTGCCCAAGGACTGACGAGCGGAACCATTCGATGGACCACATCCCCGTGGGCGGCACCGGTACTATTCACTGGAAAGAAGGACGGAAACCTGCGACCCTGTTTTGACTACAGGAGACTCAACGCAGTAACGGTGAAGAACAAGTACCCGCTCCCCCTGACACTGGACTTAGTTGACAGCCTTTTGGATGCGGACACATTCACAAAGCTTGACCTCGGCAACGCATATGGAAGCCTCAGAGTTGCTGAAGGCGACGAAGATAAGCTGGCTTTCATCTGCAGGGCAGGACAATTTTCCCCGCTTACCATGCCCTTTGGTCCCACGGGAGCGCCAGGATACTTCCAATACTTCATGCAAGACATCCTCCTCGGACGGATTGGGAAAGACACCGCTGCATACCTAGATGACATCATGATCTACACGCGGAAAGGGTTGGACCATGCGGAAGCGGTGGGCAGTATACTGGACACATTGAGCAAGCACCAATTGTGGCTGAAACCGGAAAAGTGTGAATTTTCAAGGCCGGAAGTAGAATACCTAGGATTATTGATATCATACAACCAGATCAGAATGGACCCCGCAAAGGTGCAAGCAGTAACCGACTGGCCCGCACCGAAGAATGTCACCGAACTTCAACGATTCATTGGATTTGCTAATTTTGACCGCCGGTTCATCGACCATTTCTCAGGAAAGACCAGACCGCTCCACAACCTGACAAGAGTAGAAACCCCCTTCGTGTGGGACGCCAAGTGCAACTCCGCGTTTGAATCCCTCAAAACGGCCTTCACATCCGCTCCGATCCTGAAAATTGCGGACCCGTACAAACCGTTTGTCCTCGAATGTGATTGCTCTGATTTCGCGCTTGGCGCGGTACTGTCCCAGGTTTGGACCAAGGACCAGGAACTTCACCCAGTAGCTTACCTGTCCCAATCCCTTGTACAGGCGGAACGCAACTATGAGATCTTTGACAAAGAGTTACTGGCTATTGTGGCTGCCTTCAAAGAGTGGCGGCAATACCTGGAGGAACCCACACTGCTTGACGGCAATTGTATACACCAATCACCGTAATTTGGAAAGCTTCATGACAACCAAGCAGCTCACGAGAAGACAGGCAAGATGGGCGGAGACCATGGGATGTTTTGACTTCGAGATCATATTCCGACCAGGACGCCAATCGACAAACCCCAACCCCCTATCCCACAGACCGGACCTTGCCCCAGCACCGGGAGAAAAGCTGACTTTTGGTCAGCTTTTGAAGCCAGGTAACATCACAGAGCGGACGTTTGAGGAGCTTGCGGAATGTGCGGAATTGGACAGCTGGTTTCTGGACGAATCAATTCAAATGGATGACGGGGAACATTGGTTTGAGGTGGACGTATGGGGACTGATTGGGAAGATGCGGGAACGGACAACCTAGCGTTTTCTGACGCTGAAATCATTGCCAGGATTAGAGAACTGACCCCACATGACCCAAAATTAGCTGACTGGATTAAGCTGTTACAGAAACCGACAGGGGACCACAACAGGTATTCGGAAGCCGACGGGGTACTCTATGACAAGGGACAGATAGTGGTACCAGCGGACGCGGCATTGCGGACGATGATCCTCAAAAGTTGACACGACACAAAGTCCGCAGGCCACCCAGGCAGATCCCGCACGTTGGCATTAGTACGGAGAAGTTTTGTGTGGAATGGAATGAAGAGATTTGTCAACCAGTACGTAGACGGCTGTGATTCATGCCAAGGAGTCAAATCTAGCACTCGACGGCCGTTTGGAACATTAGAACCCCTCCCAATCCTCGCAGGCCCATGGACGGACATTAGCTATGATTTGATCACTGATCTCCCTGAATCCCGCTTGAGTGACAGCATACTAACAGTAGTAGACCGACTGACCAAGATGGCCCACTTCATCCCATGCAAGAAAACCATGAACGCGGAGCAACTAGCGGAACTGATGGCAGAACACATATGGAAACTCCATGGAACCCCCAAGACAATTATCTCAGACCGGGGAAGTATATTTATCTCCCAAATCACACGGGAATTGAGCTCCCGCATGGGGATTAGACTACAGCCATCCACAGCGTACCACCCAAGGACAGATGGACAATCCGAAATTGCCAACAAAGCAGTCGAGCAATACCTGCGGCACTTTGTTTGCTACCAACAGAACAATTGGGCCCCACTCCTCCCAATGGCCGAATTTGCTTACAACAACAACGACCACACATCAACAGCAGTTTCCCCGTTCAAAGCCAACTACGGGTTCAACCCGGCATATAGCAGAACCCCCTCAACAGAACAATGCATCCCCGCAGTAGAGGAACGACTGCGCAAACTTGCGGAGGTCCAAGGAGAACTCAAGCATTGCTTAGAAGAGGCGCAAGAAACAATGAAAGGCCAATTTGACAAGAAAACAAGGGAAACACCGGAATGGGACGTAGGGGACGAAGTATGGCTAGACGGACGCAACATTTCAACGACCCGCCCCAGCCCAAAATTGGAACATAGATGGCTGGGACCTTTCTCTATCTGTAAAAGAATCTCAAGATCCGCGTATAAGCTAACACTCCCTATATCCATGCGGGGGGTACACCCCGTATTTCACGTATCAATACTCCGCAAACACAGACCCAAAGAAATTGCAGAACAACGGAGGGAAGACCCGGAACCAATTACAGCGGACGGCGGGGATGAGTGGGCAGTCAAAGAGGTACTGGACTGTAGAAGACGACGCGGGAAGACCCAATACCTGGTCAGCTGGAAGGGATTTGGAACAGAAGACAACTCCTGGGAACCGGCAGAAAACTTGAAGAATTGCGAGGAACTGGTAGCGGGATTTAATTCAAGATTTCCGAATGCGGCAACTGCTCATTGGCGGAGGCGGAGAAGGAAGTGAGGAACAAAAGTGATAAGAGGTGGAATTTTTTTTCTTTTTTTTCTTGATTGGCGAATGAGTGGAGGATTTAGCATTAAAAGGGGGATAATGTCATGAGCCGTATTGCGGGCCTGCCCGCACCAAAGCCCGCACCACATGTAGATAGTCTATCACGTACATGTCACAGACAGACCACTATATAGTCTGTCAGGACAAGGATCCACATCTCTTCCTCATCCTGCAATCTACATTATAGGATCCCGAAACCCCAGAAACCCAGAACCCCATAGCCTTCCTCTCCACAGATCAGACCATAACAACTTCCTCTTGTCGGAGGAGTTGTTCCGCCCGCGCTTCCAACAATTCTTCCAAAGTTTTCACCTTCCACCAGTTGATAGCGAGATAAGTGAGCATCTCAATATCAACCGGCAACACAGGCTGTCGCCCATACAGGAGTTCGTACGCTGAATAACCGGTGCCTCGCTTGGATGAGATCCGATCTGCGAAAAGGACTGCCGGAAGGAATTGATGCCACTTCCGGCCGTCTTCTCCGCACATCTTGACCAGCGTGTTCTTGATTGGCTGATGTCCCCACTCAATCATCCCGGCGCCTTCCGGATAATACTCCGTGACCCTGCCGAACTTCGCCCCGCATGACTGAACAAGCTTCATCAGACTTCCTCGGAAGTCCGCACCCCAATCCACCGTGACCAGCCGCACACATCCGAACCGCAAGAACCAGAAATCCTCCAGGAATTGGCCAACCTTGTCCGCCGACAGCTTGACCAAAGTGATGGCCTTGACCCACCCCGACAGATCATCCCTCGCGACAAGTAAGTAGGCGTACTTACCCGCCTTGATGTGGACAACATCCAAGGAAATCCGACTGAACAACGAATCCTCCCCTGTCAGGATTCCCACCTCCTTGGGGAGCGCCGAGCTCCGACGCTGACACGCCTCACAGCTCCGGACCCAGTCACGGACCGACTTCACCATACCAGGCCACCAGAAACGCTGCCGAACGCGGGCACGCGTCTCCACCTCGCCCCGATGCCCCAACTCCTTTTGGAGGCTCCAAAGGATGACTTCCTGGCGCGCTCGACAAGTCGCCACCACCAGCGGTATGGGAGACCGCCGACGCCAAAGTTGACCTTCCCGCACAAAGAAGTTGACGCTATTCCGACGAACCCACGCTTTCCATTTGGTTGAAGTATCATCAGGGAAATTGAGGGTACTTAGGTAGGTTTCCATCAGCTCGTACTTCCCGCTCTGGCGAAGAGGAAGTTTGATGCCGACTGTCGTTGCGCCCGCTTCCATCAGCCGTTCGTCCACGTCCAACGCCTCTGCTGAGCAAAACCGCTCCGCTCCCTCCTCTTCCGCCACTCGCGACAATGCATCAGGCATTGTGAACGCCTTCCCCGGGACATGAACCACTTTGAAAGAAAACAATTGAAGGTAAGCCACCCATCAAGTCATTGGAGCATTAGGGAGAGTAGGAGAATTGATCATCCTCGCCAGCACTGCCAGCATAATTACCTAGGATGAAGTCATCCCAGTTAAACTGGGATGCACTCAACCAATTTAAACTTGGTTGAAATCAACTGATGAAATACAAATCCAAGGGACCCCCCTTGGTTTTATATTTCATTGGTTGAGGTCAACCTACTTTAAATTGGTTGTTTGGATCCTAGTTTAACTGGGATGAACTCAACCTAGGCAATTATTCTGGTAGTGCAGTGCTTCCGCATCAACTAGGAGTTCGAAGAACACCCACAACACGTGTTGCAGCTTCCGCACCACCTTGGTGACCCCGCACAGCTCAAGCTTCGGCTGGGAGTATTGCGACTCAGTTTCCGTGAAGGTGATCAACTCGTAAAGAACCGGCTGATCTTTCCCGTCCTCCTCTTGCGTCAGCACGCCTCCTGCACCAAATTCACTGGAGTCAACCGCCAACCAAATCCCATCCTTCCCGTAATTGAGATCCTTGAGCGTGATCTCCCTACCAACGATCTCCTTCAGCCGGGTGAACGCGCGATCGCATTCCTTGGTCCACTTCCACTCAGTCCCCTTGCGAGTGAGCCGCCTCATCGGGCTTGCGATCTCTGCAAACCGCTCGATAAACATCCGCACATAACTACACAACCCTAAAAACTGAAGGATATGAGTTACGGTTTTTGGAACTGGCCACTCCAAGACTTTGTTCAACTTAGCCCGAGTGATGCTCCTTCCGCGAACTGAGACTTCATGACCGAGGTCCTCCAAAGCCGGAACGCAGACCGCAAACTTCTTCCCTGAAACCGTAAGGCCCGCGGTCTCAATTCGGAACAAGATCCGCTCCAAAGTGACCGCATACTCCCAAATGAAACGCCTGATGCCCGGGTTGTCCACCAAGACCGTCCCTCCGTAATCCGACTTCGGTCCCTTGATACCCGTGTCATCAATGAAGATCTGGACAAGATGAGGTAAGTCGTCCTGGAGGATCCACACCATCTGCGCTTGGTAAACCGCTACCGAGTTGGTGGCTCCCTGCGGGAGACAAGTCAGCTGCATACACCCCAACCGTGTCTCAAAAGCCTTGAGTGGCCGCGACTCGGGGTGCAATTCCTGCTGATTGTACCCGCCCATGACATCAACCAACCCATAACAAACCCGTCCCGCCATGGACTGAAAGAACTCATTGACGCGCGGAGGAAGCCCTGCATCCAGAATGGTAACGGAATTCAGTCTCTGAAGATCATGAACAATCCTCAAACTTGTCCCATCCTGTTTCAGCACCGGAAAAATTGGGCTGGAGTAGCTTGAGCAAGACTGCTCATACAACCCCGTCCGCACCCGCTCCCGTACCAACTCTGTGAAGGTATTGCGAATGGTTGCCGGAACCGGAATTGGCTTGATCTGCCACGGTTCGTGGGGTATCACCGGAATCCGATAAGGCTCCCCTATTCCCCTGTCCAACAGCCCTCGCTCTTCAGGGGAAAATGCCAAAGCCTTCGCCCGCAAAGTGAAGCCCTGGGCTAAGAGCTTCCACTCTTCCTGGCTCACCCACCTCGGAGGGCCGAAGTTGAGACTCGCCATCCGTTCCTCCGTGATACGCTCCGTCGGCACGAATTCTGGAGGCCGCACCCAAAGTGGGGTAAGATAGGGGTCTCTCCCCCACTGGATGGGCTTCAACGGTGAGTTCAAGCTTTGCGGCATTGGCTCATTCCGCGGCCTAACCTTCCGCGCCACCGGCTTATACTTTGCCCCGCACAATTCCACCCTCCGTAGAACAACGCCTTCTTCCGCTGAGATCCTGCGGACTGGGAAACCAAAGACTCTTGATTCGCTCACGACCGTGGCACAAGGTAGGGTTTCTCGAAACGTAGTAGATACCCTTGGCGGTGCATGTCAACAAACTGGACTCTATTCCACAAATAGTGGCGTGTACAGTAAGGAATAAAAGGTTTTACACTTAAAAAAGTGTAATAAAAATAAATATAAACAATATTACTTTGGTGTTTTGTTAAAAAACACTAAGTATTAAAAAAAACAGGTTACTACCCTGCTGCCAGACTTCTGTTATGGGAATAAATATCCTCAGAAGGGCTAACCAGACTTTAACATGGTTCTTCCAATTAAATTAAGAAGTATTAATTTAATTGGGGGGATTTGAAGAACTCTAACTATTAAAGATAGTTATAAGTATAAAAAGGCCAGTCTTCCTTACTTACAGGAGAAGGTGAGCGCCTTGGTAGCTTATAATAAGTTATCTAGTAATGGTTAAAGTTGATGGGAGGAGGATGTCTTCAATTTGGTGAAGAAACTTCCTCCTTAAATAATAAATATTTTGTATTAATCCCTCTGCAATTTATTTGACAGTGGGGATTGGGGTAATGTTAACAGGTGAATCTTATCAGCCTGTTCGTGGTAAGAAGTGAAACATGGTGTCATTTTTAATTAAAATGATGCCATATTTATTTCACATTAATTAAAATAGTTTAATGTTGATTTTTCTTAATTAAACTAAATAATTATTAATCACATGTACATATAACTTCCTTTGGGGTTAGAGCTTGGAAAAGCGCTTTCTCTGGAGAGTAAAACATGTGGAAATTATTTTACAAGTCATTATTGCATAATTAATATACTTTACATAAAGATTTACCTTTATTTATGTGTAATTTTATACTATAAATTACTATGTGATAATCTTGGATCTTCCAGGATTTTCAAGAAGAAAACTATGCCAATAAATGGTTCTTAATCCATTTATTGCATGTTTGAAAATTAATTTTCCAAAGATTTTCATTAATTAAATTATAACTTAATTTTGGTAAAAAGTAGATATAATTTTATAAATGTTTTTATTGAATGTGGTCATGAGTGTGATTTGAACTCAGGTCCTTATGTTTACAACATTATTACTAAGCCAGTCCTTAACTGTTAGACTATTATACAATTTGATAAACTGTTAAAGTCTAATTTCCTTTTGTTAAGACTGTTAAAATAAGAAATAATAATAATAATAAAAAATAAAGAATATTTATAATTATTCAAGCTTTCAGTTTCAAGTATTACATGTTACATACTACATGTAATATCTTGGTGGCTGACAGTGCACAATTGGGAGGACTTACTTCTGCCCTATTTGCCCCCGCCCCAAAAGAACCTTCCGCCATTCCCTTCTCCGAACCCTCCCCATCCTCCTCCCAACCCTCTGTCTCTTGATGCGGACCAAACTCCCGAGATTCCCGCCTATGATCGGACGGAAAAGGGTCGCTCACGTATGTGGCACTTGGTAGGGTTTTTTGAAAGGTAGTAGAAACCCTTGATGGTGCAAAATTGGGAGGACTTACTTCTACACCTTTTGCCTCCGCTCCATCGTGTTCCTCCTCCATCCCCTCACTCCACACCTCCACTTCATCTTGCGGACCGACTTCCCGATAACTCCGCCTATGGCCTGACGAAACGGAATTGCTCACGTACGTGGCACTTGGTAGGGTTGTTCGAAAGGTAGTAGAAACCCTTGGTGGTGCACAATTGGGAGGACTTACTTCTAGACTGGTTGCCCCCGCTCCATCGCTTTCCTCCTCCATTCCCTCTCTCCAAACCTCCGGCTCCGAGTCACTCTCCACCACACCCGCCACCTCGCACTCATGGCCGCCGATTCCTTGCAAGCCAATGTTGGCTTGTCGGGTAACGAGATCCAAGTCTTGCGCCACCTCCGCCGGCAAAAGGTTGACCATTGACCTGCTGTCAATCATCGCCCATACTTGCTGGTCCCCGATGGTCATCTGAACATAACCAAGGGGGCAGGAGATGGAGTCTGAAGGAAACTCCTCCGGATGGTGTCGGCACAAATGTTCGGCCTCCGCTGAACTCATGTCAAAGGCCACCCAATTACCTTCAGCCTTGAGGCCCGCACTCTCCTTAAGAGACGCTATGAGCTCTTCCGCCATTAGAGGGGAAACCAAAGCCAATTCTTTGATGGAAAGAGTCAGCGGGCCATCCTTGTTCAGAGCGCGCTTGGCCAACTCTGCTGCCTTCTTCTTCCCGGTGGGCACTGCCACTCCTCCAGGCTGCAAAACTTCCTTCACCTTGCCCTTCTTTGGAGGATCCACATCCATGCGGTCGTACCCGCCGTAGCGGGCCGTCACCTCATCGGAATGGATGGCCCACACCTCTGATTGGACAGCCGGGGGAGTCCATCCAGACGTCCCGACAACTATACCCATTGAGGATTTGACCTCCGCCTTTGGGCCTTCCGCCGTCTCCCCCTGCCCTGCCGCCGCTGCACAAACCACGTCGCGCGGCACGGCCGCCTCAATCGGTTCACGCAATCTAGGGAGGAAATAATCACCGTTACAGATCCTCACCCGCCTACCATTTAAGTCGTCCGTCAACTCTTGACATTGAGACTTATAATGGGTATTTGACCCGCAATAAGTGCAATGAAGCCCCGGAGGCCCCGCGCGCGGAGGACCGCTCCGCTGACCGTCGGCCGGTGCCGACGCTTCAGGCTGCGACTCCCGTTGAACCGTCTTCTGCATGAAAAAACAAAGCTCCTTCAACGTGTCAGCCAACTCCGCCACTTCAGCGGGCGCCACCGGCGCCGTGTTCCGGGAAGAGATCACCGGCCCGATTCCGCTGGAGATCGCCACTCCCAAATTCTCGGCCACCAACTCCATCATGTCGAACTCCGCCCGGACCGCTCCCCTAAGCAACGCCAAGTCGGGCAACAGGGTTCCTCCATCCCTCGACCGCCGAATGAGGTTCTGATTGTACAGCCTCCGCTGCACCCGCTCCTGAACCGGCGTGGCGAGCCCCTTGAGGAAGCTCCGCTTGACCGACGCCGGTTCCCCAACGATCACCTCATTGCGGTTAAGGTACTTCACGATGCAATCAAAGGAAGTGACGTACTCATCGAACGCCCTTCGATCGTTGACCCCACCCAATGCCGCCTTGCTCGACGCAAGATTCTCCAAATCCGCCTCCCGATACCGTTGCTGATGCGGACCCCACTTCTCCAACATCTCCTCCCTCAGACGCTCCCAGTTCGTTGCCTCGTACCCCTCCATCTCCTCCACATTGCGCAACTCTTCTTCGGACTGAATGAAGTTGACAATTTGACAAACCTTGTCGCCGTCAGACGCCCCTTTGGTTTCCGCCGCCAATTCGAACCGACTCAAAAATCAATCAACTGCATCGACACTGAATCGGACTGCGGGAAAATCCCGCGGCCAAATCTTGACGCCCGTCGGTGGGTCCAACACCAACCCTTGCCTCCTCACCCCTACCGGCGCTTCACCAGCCACCTGCTTCCCCTTCCGATTCTCCTCCGTTCCGTCGTCCATGTTGACCTCCGACGTGATGCCGTAGGTACCCAGACCTCCCCCCTTTGGAGGGGGAGGGACGAACTTGGCGGGAGGGAGGGTGAACTTGGAGGAAGACGCTCCGCCCGACGCAGTCGTAGGAAGATAAGTGTCAGAACCACTCATCCTCAAACAATGATAAACAATATATAAAAAATAACAAAAAAGACAGATGTCTTGAACCGTCCGCAGGTTGGAAACAGAAAGAAGTTTCCGGGCCAGACCCCCAATATGTGGAAATAATGGCGACCTCAGTATCAGAAATGGTAGGTTGCCCTTCTTCCTGGTTGGTTCCGGTGGTTCTTTGATTTCCTCTGCGGGATAAGCACTGTCAGCGAATAGTCAACTGGTTTCCCTGCAACACCTTATACTCAGCAAGGGGACCGTTCCTTTTGCGTTCGTTGTCCTGATGTTTCCCTACACAGTTCCGCTTGTCCGCACACGCTGAATACTCTCCAAGAGAGCTCTAAACAATGAGATTTTCTTATATGCGCTGTAGTTGATAGCTATCCACTAAGATGATAAGATAAGATAAGACCCGCAGCCCTGGTACAACCCTCTATTTATACAACAGTCCCCCCCGATCATGTCCCGCATTCCCCGGTACTGTCCCTGGAGCCCTACTTGCCTGTCTCCTCAATCCCGCATCACACTGCAGCCTGTCCCCAACTACTATACCCCGTTGACCCCCGCAGCCGTCTGTCGCTCCCCTGCGCACGACTCCGCTTCTTCTGCCCCCGCTCCGCTTGCGGCCTGGCGCCCCAAACCCCGTGGTTCCTCCCGGTCCATTACGTTGCGCATACTGAAGCGGCCTTCGTCCGCTTGACCGATCGCCCGTGCCAACTATAGAATGTCACATGCTGCGCCCCGTGCTTTTCCCCGTGGAATGTCCGATGACATTTGGTAAGTACCCCCTTACCTCAGCCTCAGCCTGCCGCTGAGCCCGCGGCTGCGGGCTCAGCTTCAGTGCTGCACCCCTGGTATATAAGTTCTTCCACAACGTGACCGTAATTAAGAGCTTCTGTTTGACACTGGATCGCAGTAAGATCACAACCGCAGGTTCTGGGTCCTTGTTGATGAGGAGCCAATTCGCTGTTTTGGAGAGAAAATTCTCCCGTTTAAAAACAAAGTCAAGTGTGGTGTTTATCTGCCGTTCCCAGCTGATGTAATTCTTGCCACTAAACTTGAGAATCTCGATTGTCGAGTGGATGGACCAATGGAGCGCCATCAGGTCCTTCATGAAATGTTTTTGGTGAAAGGAGTAATGTGGAGATGGTGGTTGATGATGGTGGTCTTCTTGTTTGGTCACATGAGGAGGTTGATCGCGTTGCAATTCGATATGGTAGGTCAATTTATTAACGGCATTGATGATCCCGTCGATTTTCGCGTCCATCTTGGTTTGTCTAAGATCAAGACCGGCAATTTGACCATGTGTGTCCCAATTGTTCAGCTGAAGGGTGCACCATTTTGAATCTAGGTCTTTCAGTTGTTTGACAATGGTTTCGTCTGGAAATTCCCCCACGATGAGCTGGCTGCTCGATGGTAGTGGTGTGAGGGGGGAATCGGATCTCTCAAGCGGGATTTCAATCGCTTTTCCTTTTGAAGGCTTCCTCGACATAATAGTGTCAGTCGGTAGAGCTTAGCTTTTAACCTATAAGGAAACAAAAGATTTGTAAGTGACCCGCGGCTGGATTTGTTAAAGTTCCAAAGAGATAATAAATTGCATAATTTATAAACAGAAAAAAAAGATATAAAACAGACCTATAAGAAAACAAACAATTTGTAAGTGACCCGCGGCTGGATTTGTTAGAGTTCCAAAGAGATGAGGAAACTCCAACAACCAGTCGCGGGCCTAGTTTATATACAGTATTGATTATGTAATTTACAAAAAATTATGTATATAGTTTGTTTTATCTTCTCATGATTTATGTGATAATTTATAAAGTTCTTCCACGTTGTCAACCTTAAATCTTACAACACGGGATAGACTAGAAGATCAATCTTCCAATCACGTATATACTATGTAATATACACCCGGGATGTACTACGGTGTGTATTAACACTTGTATGTGGTTACTATGTGTATTACCACTATGTAATTTGTGATCGAGGTGGATTTGTAGGGATTAGGTGACTAGTGCCTTGGGAATGGAGGATCTAGAGATTAAGGGAATAGGATTTTAGTAGTGTAAATCTACTACCGCGGTTCGAACAGTCTACTCAGAATTTCTCTATGAGTAGAGGTTCTACTAGAACGTAGAATTTTGAAGGAATTTTATTATAAAAAAGGCGCTTTTTCTTTGTTTTTGCTCAATATCTTCAGCCAGATATTGGTTTTTAATTTTTTATATGTTTTTGTATTTTATAATGTTGAAATTTACCTCAACTTTTTAATAATTTTTAGTTTTCTAGACTTAAATTTGGGAAACAGACTTTTGTTTTTATTGCAATTTTATAATTTTATAGATAAGAAATGTAGAAAAACAAGCAGTATTTTTTATGATTTTATATTTTTTCTGTAGTTAAATGCAGTCAATCTAGGATCTTTGTTTCTTCTACTGTTTCTAAGAAGGTATCTTGGGACTTCTGGAGGGTCACAATCTACAAAAGGTGGTACAGTCACGTAAGTATTTGTTGAAGAAGTAATATCACAATATGTGTCATCAAAGGGAGGGTTTCCCTGCTCTAAAGCTGATCTGATTTGTTTTCTAACTATTTTGGTATGTTCTTCTTTAACTAGTACGTCAGATTCTTCTGTATCAAGGAGAGTACTGTTAGGGGAATAAGTATTTGTGAGTCTTAACTGTTTAATTTTTGTCCAGGTACAGTTGTAGAAGTGGTCTTCTCCTTCTATGACTTCAGTTTTTATAACCAGTTGTGACATGATTATGTTGTCAGGGTTGTCAAGTTGATAATGTCTTTGTTGAAAGAGGTTGGAATTCTTCTTGAAGTCACAGATAATCTCTGGCATCTATCAAAGGGCCATTTTCACGAAAATTAAAAAGGTAAGGAGGTGTTATTGATGATTTTTTAAGGGTAAAAGGGTGAAAAATCACGGATAAATATAGGCCAGACCCCCAAGTGTCAGCCTGGGTGTGGAACTAACTGTGGTTATAGGTTGTAACTAAGGTAGGTTGATGGTTTGAAGTGGTTAGGGTAATGGTTAAGTCCTGTAAAAAAGGAACTTCCTCAATCAGTAAGTCTTGTCTGAGAGGCTTGCTCTAATTGCTCTAATTAGGTGCATCCAAATCAATACAAAGTATTAATAGGCATCCAAGGAGAGACTCAACTTGGGTTCGTGGTGGCTACCTTATTGAAGGTAGTCTGTGGCCAATTCTTGAGGTAATAACAGTAGTAAACTATAGATTATCCAGAATTGGGGGATTTTTGGAGAATGGGAACTAAGCAAGGTAAATAACTCTAAGGTATGTACTGTGCTAAGGTGTTCTAAATATTCTCTGGGGGATAAACAACTGTTTACAGTCTGTTTATATATTGTAAGAGCTCCTCAGGGGGGAACTGTGAGCGCTTCCAGGACCTGGGAGGTACTGTGGAACTTCAGGGGCAAGACAGATCCTTTTGGGAGGATCGGTTAATGTTTATGATGTGATTTCTACTAAGGCTGTGTTATGGGACACATCTTTGATAAGTAATCCTTAGTGTGATTGGATCACATCATGACATTTGTATTTAATGATCTGTTATTAATATTATTAAAGATGTTAACTTATAATGATGTCACTTATTATTGGGACATCTTATAAGTATTAATTATTATAATATTAATTGGTTCTTTTATTAATAAGATATTAAAATACATATCTTATACGTGAAATATTCCAATGTTAAGGAATGTGGGCGTAATCAGAGGGTAAAGAGTGATATCTGTTACTCCGGATATTTCACGTGACATGAGGGCAAAGGGCCTACAAGTTATGTATCTTGTATAACAGGAGTACATAGCTTAACCAGAATTATTCATGAGTTATTAATGAATATATTATTAAAGTATTTATATTAGTTAATGTAATTAATGTACTTTAATAATAATAATATTAATGTACTAATAATGAAGGTGTAATAATAATAATAACTACAGAATAGTAATTATTATTAAAGATAATAATAATTTATATTACATGAAGTTATTTTGAATAAATAATGATAATAAATAGTAATAATAATAAATAAGAATAGTAATTATTATTAGAGATAATAATAATTAATAATATTTGCAGTTACGTGGTAAATGTCAGGTACTGTGATCTGTACTCAGTGGCTGACACACTGCCTGGACGTAGAGTTCTAACGCAGCTGACTCCATCTCTGAGTTCCAAAAAAGCTTGAATGATTTGCAACCACTAGCCAAATGTCTCTGGGAAGGATAATCCGACCGTTCTTCATTCATCTCAATGTCAAATTGGGTGTGACATTGGCTTGAAGGAGTAACAGGAGAAGATTGCATTTTTGGTGAGGTTTTGAGTTCTTGAGGAGTGATCAGTTGAGGAGTGATTGGCTGAGGAGTCTAGCTGGCAGGGATGTATGAATGGAGGAAGTATGTAAGCTCAAGCAGTGCCGATATGAGTCCTTGGCAGGGGTGATGACGAGTGATGACAAAAGTCGCCATGAAGTTTATAGGTTCTGCATGTTGCCACACACGCAAGTGATATCATATGGGCCTCTGTGAGGCCCGGTTATACAAAAGCGGCACATATTACATGACTTAACGGCAGCCAAACAGGGCCTAAGCCTTGAGGGATCTTGGGGATATTCAGGGTGAAGCTAGGCAGCTTTGGGCGCTTTGATGGGTGAATGGTGGAGCTGGATGGTCACTGTAGAGTCTTTGGGGAAGACAAGGCTAAAGAATAACTACTAATAAACTTACCAGACTGTTTTATAAAGATTTATATCTAATAATAAGTGGGATCTAATAATAAGTGGGTAAGGTTGTTGGTGGGTATTGGAAAGCATGAGGGACCTTCTTTGGGCGGTTTAGGAGCTCCTTAAATAGTCTGGAGATCCCTCTGGGGACCCTGTAGGTATTATTGGCCAACTTGTGAGAGCTTTGACCACATTTTGGCCATTTTTGGCTTTATTGGTGACGCTTCAGCAGCTATTGCTTAGAGTACATGTCACCAAATTAATACATATTAGTTTATTTATTTATTTGTGTTAATTAAAGTCTATAGTACATTAGTACTGGTTGATATTGATCAGTACTAGTGGCTTATTTGTATTTTTATAATAAGCCACAGCAGTTGTTTTTATACTGTTGTTCAGTCAATACTGCAGTTTATTTTGTATGTATAATAATAATAAACTAATATAATTATTTATTCTAGTCCCCAGTAATCTTACATATGTAACATATGTAATGAAGTTACTGGGGCGTGTTTTTTTGTTTTGAGTGTACCTTTGGTGACTTTGGTGTCCACATGCCACGCTGAGAGCCTGTAAGGGGTCTGATGCTTGCGCGGGGGCTTATACTCCAACTTTGGAGTGGGCTTTCAGTCACGCGGTTTGAACTTCAAGGTATGCGGACTGCGGTACGCGGGGTGTCAATAAAACACGGTGGATTTACACTATCGCCCCCAATTTACACAACACCTCATTTCTGTGACTGGAAATGGGGTTTAAGAATATGTGTATTTATATATTAGCATACAATAATGCAAGTGCCTTTTATTTCTAAAGGTACTTGCTAATTTACATAATGAAGGAGTGAGAATTGGGGGTACCTATGAGTGAGATACCCTAGGTTAACTTTAGCATAGATTCAGAATATCAAATAATATCTTAACTATTATTTGATATTCCATCTAATTTTTAATAAGTAGTGTAAAATCCTGTGACAGGTTGCTCTGTCATAGTAGCAAGCTGACAACATCCTTCTACAAATTATTCACTCTGACCCATCCCCTGTCTAGCTCATCAATCTATTCTTGCAGGTTGGTATGGGACCCAGAGAGATCTCCAAAGGTTTTTGTGATGGACATAGAGGTGGCTCTCCAAAATGCAATTACAGAGCACTTCCCAAATGCTACCTCAAACCTGTCAGCTTGCTACTATGACAGAGCAACCTGTCACAAGTTTACCACAAAAAAATTATAAAAAAATATAGAATATCAAATAATATTTAGAATGTTATTTGATATTCTGAATCTACACTAAATTTAACCTAGGGTACCTCACTCACAGGTACCCCTAATTCCCACTCCTTCACTATGTAAATTAGCAAAGAAGAATTAGCAAGTACCTTTTAAATAAAAAGTACTTGCCGTAATTAAATGCTTATATATATATTTACATATGCTTAAAACCCATTTCCAGTCACGGAAATGAGGTGTTGTGTAAATTGGGGGAGATAGTGTAAATACACCGTGTTTTACTCAAACCCCGCGTACCGCAGTCCGCAGAGCTTGAAGTTCAACCCGCGTGACTGAAAGCCCGCGCCAAAGTTGGGATACAAGCCCCCGCGCAAGCACTAAGCCCCTTACAGACTCCCAGCTTGGCACGCGGACTCCACAGTCACTCAGGTACACCCAAAACAGTAAAAACACGCCCCAGTGACCTCATTACATATGTTACATATGTAATAACGGTTACTGGGGATTAAATAATTAAATATACTAAAGTGTATTATTATTTATACATATAATTAAAATATACTGACTGAACAAACAGTACAAACAATACTGTGGCTTATTATAACATACAAATAAGCCACTAGTATGAAATCTATAACAACCAGTACTGATGTACTACAGACTGTAAGACAATATAAATATGTAAATAATAATAAAATACATTAATAAAATCAATTGGTGACGTGTATTCAAAGCAGGGGCTGCTGAAGCGTCACCAAGAAAGCAAAAATGGCCAAAATGTGGTCCTAAGATCCCACAAGTTGGCCAATAATAACTACAGGGTCCCCAGGGGGAACTCAAGACTATTTAAGGAGCTCTTCAACCGCCAAAAGAAGGCTCCTCATGCTTCCCAATACCCACTAACAACCTTACCCACTTCTTATTAGATATATACATCTTTATAACACAGTCTGGTAAGCTTCTTAGTAGTTATTCTTTAGCCCTGTCTTCCCCAACAACTTCACAGTGCCCATCAAGCTCCACCAACCATCCATCCAAGCGCTTCCAAACTGTCCAGTTTCACCCAGAATATCCCCAAGATCCCTCAGGGTTTATTACTAGTAAGTAATAACCCTTTTCTTGAAGATATTCCCCCATTTCCATTCCTGGGATTAAACCACCCCTGTTCCAACAGGCCCCAGTGTTCCAGGTACCTAAATCCTCTGCATTTATTTGTAAGATACCTTAGAGGGATCTAAACCACCCCTGATTTATCAGGCCCCTCTGGTTTTTAATTATATTAAATTTATTTAATATAATTATTAACCTATTTTTCTCTCAATTTTTACGTCACAATTCCCCCATATCTTTTGGGAATTGTAACTTGTACCTTACCCAGAGTTTATACAACTCTTTCCATCTATCCTTGCACCACCTGTAGCTAGAAGGACTTGTCCTTGGCATCAGGGAGGCTGACAATTGGGGGTCTGGCCGGGAACTTTTCAAATTTATTTTTGAAATAAAAAACCCGTAATTTCTTTTAAATTTTTTTTTAAAAAAAACCCATATAAAAACCAATAAAAATCATCATTTTTTACATACCTCATCCCACAAAAATTCAAAAAACTAACAAAAAAACTGTCTTTGTTTTATTTTTTCTTGAAAAAAACCCAAACCCAACAAAATTTACAAAAAAATCGTAAGTCTTATTAATTTTTTTTAAAAAAAAATCATATACACTATTGATTACATAACTAATAAACATATTTTATAAAATTACAGTAATTAATACTTACTATATTTTTTTACCTCTGCGGCGCGCACAGTGAATCTACAAGACAACGCCACACTAATTCAACACTACCTTCGAGTTCTTCGCCTAAAAAAGGAAGAAGAGATCAGAAATTACGTTCCTACAGACTGGGATCTCCTCTCCCAAGAAGACCGCCTCATTCTCGCCGCCTACCACTCCCATTTGAGAGAAGAAAGGAATCTCGAGGCCGAAATAACTCTCCATAATTACTTAAGAGAGTTAAAATTAAAAAGGGCGAAAATATCCAAAGAGAGATACCAAGAAAGAAGTAAGTCTCAATTCTTTCTCAAAAATTCAAATCACGTATCTAACAACCCACTTTATTTAGTGGCTTCCTTTGAAAACCCCTCCCAAAAAGAGACTGTTCCCACCGTCGACGCGGAAAACAATAACCAGCCCAGTAAGTTTTTACTACATATAAGATACATAATAAAAACTAACCTATAATGGCTAAATCTACCAGGTCGACCAAACCAGAACTTCGAGGTCTCTTACCCTGTCCAACAAGAGCTCTCGGCGGCCAAGGAATTACACCAGCGCGTCAAGAATCTGAACATGACGAACATAGCGCGCAAAGGTCCTGTCCCAGCCACGCCGGAAGCTACCCCAACTCCCCAAGAGCTCTCGACGACGCCCCAAGAGCTCCCAATTCCTCAGACGGAGGCAGAAACCCCCATGGACGTCGACGAGAGACCCCAAGAGTCGTCGGCAGCTACCCAGAAACGCCCTTCCACCCCGGAAATCCAAGTCCTCTCGAAGGAGGAGCAAATCAGACACCGGGTGAAAGAGCACGTTTCCATTTGGAAACAGTGCCAAGTCTCCTTAAGGCAGGGGCCTACAGAAGAGCTGAGAGCCTTGCTGACTACGGCGCAGGACAGCCAGAAGGCTCTCCAAAAACTCATCCCCAACGACGAGATAGAATCGTATGTGAAAGGCTGGAACCCCTGGGAGGAAAAGAAGATCCATTTCCCAGCGCCTCCAAAGAAACACACCCTGAAGTTCAAAAAACTCGAGAAGGGAAAGAACAGGAGCTCTTCCTCCACCAACTTCGACGACCCAGTGAAGTGGAAGAAAGCTACAGACCTCCTTCTGATAGCTGCCAATCTATACAAGAACATAGATTGAATCCTTCTGTAATACACTCCTTATTTGACTCTATAGAAGCGCTTAATAATAATCTAAACACTTTAGATATTAACAATGAGGCCAATTTAAAAATAATTGTTAATAAAATAGAAAGCAGCTTAGAAGAAATCAAAGATAACATTACTGCGCGCACCATGAGAATCCTGCAAACACTGGATAAACCTTTACCCCTTGAGTTACCAGTGCATCATAGTGACACCTTGTTGGAAATCAACAAAAATAATGAGAACATCAAAGAAATAACAAAAGAAATTAACAAAAATACTAATGATACTTTAGATGTTCTTGAAGAAATGCAAACTTCCCAAGTAACAATGGCAGAATATGTTATTAATTCCCTCAAAAAGGATGAAACAAACAACAATAAATTAGAAGAGTTGATCACAAATCTGAATAACAATTTTAATACAAAATTTGAGAAACTAGAGGAACAAGTAAACAACAAATTATCTGTCCTTACTTCTGAAATTGAATCATTGAAATTAAAAGACAATGTAATTTCAAAATTAACAACTATCATCTCAGGTATAGAATCCTTGAAAGAGGAGAAAATAAATCCACAATACCATGAGCCTCACAGACCCAGTAGCTCATACAGTGAAGAAGAGATGGTTAATCAAGCAACAAAAAATTGGAATAAGTATGGTGACAAGATACATGACAGTAAACCCACCACGTATCTTGACAGAGATGAAGCTCCTCACATCAATATTAATTCTAATTATTATAACAACAAAGAGGAGAAACAAAATAATCCTTATAAGAATCTCCAATACTTGAGTCCCAACATTGTCCCTCAAGAAAAACATAGCGCCCCCAATACCAATAGTGCCCAACCTAGGTATAACAATCCTTTTATGCAGAATAGACCTATGACCAAAGATACCAGAATGTCCACACCTTACAGAAACTTTGATATGACTGCTATACACAAACTTATGCCCCCCTTAAAAGATTGGCCCAAGTTTGATGGTAAAGGAGAATATGACCACATGAGTTTCATAGAATACATTGATCACATAGTAAGGACTTACCAAGCTGATGATGAAGTCATCACTTCAAGACTTACTGTACTCTTTGAAGGAATGGCTTCTACTTGGTTTATTACCAAAAGTAAAGCTGTAGGACACCAATCTTGGTCAGTGTGGAAAGAATTAATCAAAGCCCAGTTTGGCACCAGAATTTGGAAAAATGAGAAGCGCCAAGCCTTTGAAAAAGATTACTTTGATCCAACCACAGAAACAGCTTCTGAATGGTGTTTGAAACAAAGAAGAAGGATTGAATGTGTGTATGACAGAGTCTCAGATGAAGAAGCCAACAACAGATTACTGAGTCAATGTAAAGGAAATCTTGAGAGTATAATGAGATGTAGATTCCCCTCACTAGATGTAGACCTGACAGAATTTAGCAGTGTATTAAATGAAATGGTAGTCCTTAATGGATGGAACAAGAAGTACACCAGGAATAACATCCCTGAGAAAAAAGAGTTCCAAAAAGAATCCACAAAGGTTAACCCCACAACTGAAATACCCAAGAAAACTGCTACTCCTGAATGTTTCAAGTGTGGAGAAAAGGGTCATTGGAAAAATGAATGTACCAATATACGTAAAAGAGTAAATATGGTAGTAATGAACACCCCATCAGAAACTGAAGAAGATACCCATTCCCAGTTTGAAATAGTCATGAATGAACCAGCTGAAGAAGACTTGATGAGAATCTCAGTCATCCAAGCTGACATTGGGGATGAATTATCCATTAATGCTATACATGGTGACTCTAATTTACCACAAAAATGGGATCCCTCCATGAAGGTTGGCCATATATCTGACGCAAAGTTACTCACCAATAAACCTGAAGCTGGTATGAGTTACACCATGGGGAAAACTAGTTATACTACGTCTTGTTTGACAACAAAGAAATAAGAGTCCTCCTTGACGTAGGAGCTTTCTGTTCTTGTGCCAGTAGTACCTTTCTAGATGAATGTTACCCCAGATGGAGAGATAACTTAATGCCCATGCCAAAAGCCAAGTTCAGTAGTTGCAACTCAGCCATGAAACCTATTGGAGTAGTATCCATACCTCTAATATTTCCTCACTCTAAAGGATCTCTTAGGTTATCTGTTGAATTTGTAGTGTTACAAGATGCAGTCTGTGATTACCTGATCCTAGGTAATGATGCTTTCTGTATGTATGGTATAGATATTTTCCAGAGTAAAGATAGATTCTACACTATTGGTGGTGATTGGAAAAGAAAATTCCAAATCTGCAACATTAACATCAAGATACCAGATGCCATTAACAATGTTGAAATCCAAGAAGATCTACTATCTTTCCAGAAAGAATACTTATCACAAGCTGCTGTCAGTGACATATTAAATGAGAAACAGAAGATGGATGTGTTGAAAACTTGTTTTGAACATAAAGAAGCTTTCTGCACTACAGAAGAACCAATTGGTAACATCAAGGGCCATGACATGAAATTGGAACTTAATATTGACAAACCTTATCCCCCACAGTTAAGGAGACCACCCTACCCCTCCAGCCCCAAATCAAGAGAAGCTCTGGAAACACACATCAAAGAGCTACAAGAACTCAAAGTCCTGAGAAAAGTTGGACATAATGAACAGGTAGAAGTCACCACACCTGTAATAATTGCCTGGCATAATGAAAAGTCAAGAATGGTGGGAGATTTCCGTGCTCTGAATAACTACACCAGACCTGACTACTATCCTATTCCCAGGATAGACCATTCATTACACAACTTATCTAAGGCCAAGTATATCACCACTATGGATGTACTGAAAGGGTTCCATCAGATCCCCATAGCTCCTGAGAGTAGGAAATTCCTGAGGATTATATGTCACCTAGGGATTTTTGAATACCTCAGAATGCCTTTTGGCATAAAGAATGCGCCATCACACTTCCAAAGAATGATGGACTCCATTTTTGGCTCATTCATTAGACAAAACTGGATGATGGTATACATAGATGACATTATCATTTACTCTGATGACTGGGAAACTCACCTAGAAAAGATCAATATAGTACTCCAAACTGCCACACAAGCAGGGTTAAAAATGTCCATCAAAAAGTGTAACTTTGGATATGGAGAACTTAAAGCACTAGGAAGAGTAGTCTCAGGTCTTTCCCTGGCTATAGACCAGAACAAAGTGGCAGCAGTCTTAATGAAATCCATGCCTCAGAACAGAACAGAAATTATGTCCTTTCTAGGTTTCTGTAGTTATTACCGCCAACATGTCCCCAACTTTGCAAATGTAAGTAAAAGCCTCTATGCACTCTGCAATCATGATACAATATTTGAAATGACCTATGATAGAGTACAAAACTATGAAGAGTTAAAGAGACTCCTTACCACAGCACCAGTATTGGCTCAACCTGACTATAATAAACCATTTATACTGTATATTGATGCATGCTTAGATGGTTTAGGAGCAGCCCTCCACCAGGAATTTGTAATAGAAGATAAACCAATGGAGAAACCCATTTTATTCATCTCAAGACAAATTAAAAGCACTGAGAAGAAATATGGAGCAAGTCAAATGGAATGTTTAGCACTTGTATGGGCTCTGGAGAAGTTACATTACTATCTGGAAGGATCTAACTTTTTAGTAGTAACTGACTGCACAGCTGTAAGAACCTTGATGAATATGAAAACCCCTAATAGACATATGCTCAGATGGCAAATTGCAATTCAGCAGTACAGAGGACATATGACTATCATTCATAAGTCAGGAGCCAAGCACAAAAATGCGGATGGACTAAGTAGATGGGCCTTGCCAAAATAACCCAGATAATCCAGCTTATGACCCAGACAATGAAGACATATTCCCCATCCTAGGAATTCATGTGTGTGACTTAGATGATGCATTTTATGAATTAGTCCAGAATAGCTATGACAAGAACCCTGAGTTGTTAAAACTAGTAGACATACTTAGAAATGACAACAGCTCAACAGAACTAATAGCCAGTCTACCAGAAGAATTAGCCAAACATTATAAACTTGGAAAGTTCAGTCTCCTAGATGGCCTTCTATATTTCAGGAATAGGCACTCAAGTGTACTAGTGCTAAGTGACCCTTCCCAAATTGATAACATTCTGAAAGAATGCCATGATAATGTTAATTCTGGACACTTTTCTGAAGAAAGAACAGTGGAGAGAATTAAATATACAGCATGGTGGATCAATTGGAAAGAACAAGTACACAACTATATCAAATCTTGTGATGCGTGTCAGAAAGGCAATAAGCAAACTGGAAAGAGATTTGGCTTACTGCAGAAAATATCTGAACCAACTGACAAGTGGGAAATCATAAACATGGACTTTGTGACAGGCCTACCCCCAGGAGGATCCTTCTCATATACCTCAGTACTAGTAGTTGTAGACAGATTCTCCAAGAGAGCCAGGTTCATACCTAACCATAAAGATGATACCGCCATGGAAGTTGCCCTGTTATTTTGGAATAGGATTATGGCTGATGTAGGTATACCCAAAATTATAATTAGTGATAGAGACCCCAAATTTACATCAGAATTTTGGAGGAACCTACATGACATGCTTGGTACTAAACTAGCTTTCTCCACAGCTTATCACCCTCAGACTGATGGGTTAGCAGAAAGAATGATACAAACTCTAGAAGACATGTTACGTAGATTCTGCTCCTTTGGATTTGAATTTAAGAATCATGATGGATACACTCATGATTGGGTTAGTCTACTACCAGCATTGGAAATTGCCTATAATAGTAGTAAACATTCCTCCACCAAAGAAGCTCCATATGTCTTGGAAAGAGGATGGATACCACACATGCCCAAAGATACTTTGAATGATAAATTACCCCACCTGCATCCAACAGCACTAGATTTCAAGAAAATGTTAGATCTGACCCAACAACATGCTAAGAAATGCGTGGAAGAAGCAGTAGAATACAACAAAGGGAGATGGGATAAAAGCCACAAAGAACCTGAGTTTAAAATAGGAGATAAGGTCCTTTTACCCACTATTAACTTCAATAACTTGGGAGGTAGCAGGAAGCTAAAGCCCCCTTTTATAGGTCCCTTTACCATTAAACAACTTCATGGAAAAAATGCTGTGGAAGTCATACTGACAGAGGAACTATCAAGAAAACACCCAGTATTCCCAGTCAGTCTGGTAAAACAGTACCAATCTAGAACTGAAGATGAACCAGTCACTCAACAACCAGTTCCCCTGATGGAGGTCCCACCTTCTGGACAATTGAAAGTACATAAAATCTTGAAAGATAAAAAAGAGAGGATACAGGGTAAAGATACAAGACTTTATCTTGTCAGATATAAGAACCAATCAGCAGACAAAGATGAGTGGTTACCTGAAAATAATATCCCAGATGGAGCAATTCATCTGAGAAATTACAGGGCATCCAAGAGGTCCTCTTGAAATTTTTTTCCTTAAATAACCTTATCTTTAGTTAGAAACTTACCTTTTTCCGGGAGACTTATCTTGGTGGTAGGGAATGTCAGCTTGCTACTATGACAGAGCAACCTGTCACAAGTTTACCACAAAATTATTATAAAAAAATATAGAATATCAAATAATATTTAGAATGTTAATTGATATTCTGAATCTACACTAAATTTAACCTAGGGTACCTCACTCACAGGTACCCCTAATTCCCACTCCTTCACTATGTAAATTAGCAAAGAAGAATTAGCAAGTACCTTTTAAATAAAAAGTACTTGCCGTAATTAAATGCTTATATATATATTTACATATGCTTAAAACCCATTTCCAGTCACGGAAATGAGGTGTTGTGTAAATTGGGGGAGATAGTGTAAATACACCGTGTTTTACTCAAACCCCGCGTACCGCAGTCCGCAGAGCTTGAAGTTCAACCCGCGTGACTGAAAGCCCGCGCCAAAGTTGGGATACAAGCCCCCGCGCAAGCACTAAGCCCCTTACAGACTCCCAGCTTGGCACGCGGACTCCACAGTCACTCAGGTACACCCAAAACAGTAAAAACACGCCCCAGTGACCTCATTACATATGTTACATATGTAATAACGGTTACTGGGGATTAAATAATTAAATATACTAAAGTGTATTATTATTTATACATATAATTAAAATATAATGACTGAACAAACAGTACAAACAATACTGTGGCTTATTATAAAATACAAATAAGCCACTAGTATGAAATCTATAACAACCAGTACTGATGTACTACAGACTGTAAGACAATATAAATATGTAAATAATAATAAAATACATTAATAAAATCAATTGGTGACGTGTATTCAAAGCAGGGGCTGCTGAAGCGTCACCAAGAAAGCAAAAATGGCCAAAATGTGGTCCTAAGATCCCACAAGTTGGCCAATAATAACTACAGGGTCCCCAGGGGGAACTCAAGACTATTTAAGGAGCTCTTCAACCGCCCAAAGAAGGCTCCTCATGCTTCCCAATACCCACTAACAACCTTACCCACTTCTTATTAGATATATACATCTTTAT
Source organism: Puccinia hordei (assembly GCA_007896445.1). Lineage (NCBI taxonomy): Eukaryota > Fungi > Basidiomycota > Pucciniomycetes > Pucciniales > Pucciniaceae > Puccinia > Puccinia hordei. The sequence continues at coordinate 156,367 of RDRW01000378.1, forward strand.
AACACAGTCTGGTAAGCTTCTTAGTAGTTATTCTTTAGCCCTGTCTTCCCCAACAACTTCACAGTGCCCATCAAGCTCCACCAACCATCCATCCAAGCGCTTCCAAACTGTCCAGTTTCACCCAGAATATCCCCAAGATCCCTCAAGGTTTATTACTAGTAAGTAATAACCCTTTTCTTGAAGATATTCCCCCATTTCCATTCCTGGGATTAAACCACCCCTGTTGCAACAGGCCCCAGTGTTCCAGGTACCTAAATCCTCTGCATTTATTTGTAAGATACCTTAGAGGGATCTAAACCACCCCTGATTTATCAGGCCCCTCTGGTTTTTAATTATATTAAATTTATTTAATATAATTATTAATCTACTTTTCTCTCAATTTTTACGTCAAAATTCCCCCATATCTTTTGGGAATTGTAACTTGTACCTTACCCAGAGTTTATACAACTCTTTCCATCTATCCTTGCACCACCTGTAGCTAGAAGGACTTGTCCTTGGCATCAGGGAGGCTGACAAAACCTATGCGCCTGGCACATCAATTGGAACATTTTCACCAAATGCAAACAGGCTTTTGCATCCAAGGCAGAAAAATGGACGAATTTCATGAACCTATGGCACGAGGTTACATACGCTCCAGACGAACCCTCTTTCAACACAGCTTGGGGAAAGCTTCAGGTGGACCTCAGGGAACAAGCAAATGTTCTGGAATACCTTCAGAACCATGTTCTGACCTTTCACACACAATTCATGTCTGCATGGGCTGGGAAAACACCGCACTTGGGGAATCTGACGTCATCTAGAGGTGAATCAGCTCATAGCTGGCGCAAAACATACGTGACATCTGGCAAGATCAACTTTGCTACCCTTTTCCTGACAATTTCATCAGCTGTGGACCGGCAACTGGACAAAGCACAGGTCACCATTGGCCATGAAAGGATCAAAGGGCTATCCGGACTCCCAAATGTTTTCAAGCCGCTTCACACCAAGATCTCAACCCATGCCCTCAAATTGGCTATTGGAGAGTATACTTGAAAATGAAGAAGGCGAAACATGATGATCCGGTCAAGCAGTGTATGGGGAACTTCAATGCGGGAATGGGGGTTCAATGTGCACAATTGATTGAAAAGTTGCTTGAAGAGAAGGGTGATGTGGAACCAGCTGACTTTCATCCCCAGTGGCAACGGTGGGCCAGCTAGGCTAACAGTAGCTGTAGCGTAGCGTAATGTTAGCTTTTTTAGCTACGCTACCACAAAGTTACTGTTAGCTGGAGATTTGGGAAGCTAACACTAAAAAAAAATCATTGACAGAAAAAATAGTGGTTAGCGTAGTGTTAGCCCCATTGAAAAAAACAAGTTAACACTACAGAAATTGCCTGTTAGCTAATTTTTAGCGGTGTTAGCTGGAACAAATGCTACGCTAACTGTTAGTGTAGCCCTCTTTTCAGCTACGCTACCTGTTAGCATAGCACTCTTTTCAGCTAAAATAATTGTTAGCGTAGCACCCTTTCGTGGTGAGCTAACTGTGAGTTGAGCGCTACACCAACTGCTGTAAGTTTATAAAAAAAAAAAATAAAAAAAAAAAATAAAAAAAAAAAAAGGAAAAAAGGAAAAAAGGAAAAAAGGAAAAAAGGAAAAAAGGAAAAAAAAAGGAAAAAAAAGGAAAAAAAAATAATCTAATTGAGCAAAGTGGACCAGCTTTGACCTAAGACAGGGGAACTTATTACTCCTGCTATACTATAAGAAAATGCAAAATATCTAATCAATGTCACCCTCATCATTGCTTAACCCTATATTAATAACTTCTTGCTTTCTTCTTTTTAATTTCTTTTATCATTCTTCTTTACTAGTGTCAGCTTGCTGTACTCTACTCCACTTATTGTGGCGTGTACAGTAAGGACTAAAGAAGTATTTTTACACTTTAAAGAGTGTAAATAGACAATTTCCAATAAAAGCAATTACTTAAGTGTTTGTTAAACACTAAGTATCAAAAAAAAACAGGTTATAACCCTGCTGCCAAAACTTCTATTAAGGGATTTAAATCCTAGAAGGGCTAACCAGATTGATACACGGTTCTTCCAATCCAATTAAAAGTATTTAATTGATTGGGGGGGATTTGGTTGAGGAATTTTAACTATTTAAGATAGTATATAAATAAAGGCCAGTCCTCCTTACTTACAGGAGAAGGTGAGCGCCTTTGTAGCTTATAATAAGTTATCTGGTGTGGGTTAAAATTGATGGGGGGAGGATATCTTCAATTTGGTGAAGAGACCTCCTCCTTAAATAATAAAATGTTTGTATTAATTCCTCTGCAATTTAATTGTCAGTGGGGATTGGGGCAATATTGACAGGTGATTCTGATCAGCATGTTCGTGGTAAGAAGGGAAGCATGGTGTCATTGTTAATTAAAATGTCACCATGTTTATTAATTAACTTAATTTAATGTTTATTTTTCTTAATCAAACTAAGTAATTCTTAATCACATGTACATGTAACTTCCTTTGGGGTTAGAGCTTGGAAAAGCGCTTACTATGGAGAGTTAAACATGTGGGTTTTAGTTTATAAATCATTACTGCATAATTAATATACTTTACATAAAGATTTACCCTTATTCATGTGTAATTTTTATACTATAAATTACTATGGGTTAATCTTGGATCTTCCAGGATTTTCAAGAAGAAAACTATGCCAATAAATGGTTCTTTATCCATTTATTGCATGTTTGAAAATTAATTTTCCAAAGATTTTCATAAATTAAATTATACTTTTTTTTAGTAGAAAAATAGATATAATTTAAATTAATGATTTTTATTCAATGTGGGCATGAGTGTGGCTTGAACTCAGGTCCTTTGTCAATGACAGTCATTACTGAGCCAGTCTCTTACTGTTAGACTATTGTACCATTTGATAAAATGATACGGTCTAAATCCCTTTTTGTTCAGACTATAAAAATTAATAAATAAAGAATAATAATAATTATTCAAGCTTGCAGTTTTCAAGTATTACATGTTACATTATTACATGTTACATAATACATGTAATATCTTGGTGGCTGACAACTATCTTGATTGATGAAATGTGATGATTGCGGGATATGTTGTGACACTGGGAACCTGAAAATCTTCCTGGTGACCCATGGCCGATCAGTCATCATATGCCATCAAGCAGGTTAGCAAAGAAGGAAAATAAAAGAATGAAATAGTTGAATAGCACAAAACTTTACAGGAATGTAACTTTCAAAATCACTACACTATCTGACTGCATAGCGAAGAATACCACTATGCTACATGCTAGTGTATCATCACCAGTTAGTATTTGTGATGAGGTTGACACCAATTAGGTATTTTTCAGTCACTTGAAAGATAGAAGGAGTGATAAATTCCCCTGGAGGGTCAAAGAGGGGAGGGGAAAAGGGAGAAAGGAGGAGGAGGGGGGAAGGGGGGGGGGGGGGGGGGTGGGGGGGGGGGGGGGGGGGGGGGGGGGGGGGGGGGAGGGGGGTGGGGGGGAGGGGAGGGGAGGGGGGGGAGGGGAGGGAGGGGAGGGGTAGGGGGGGAGGGGCTGGAGGGTGGAGGGGAGGGGAGGGGAGGGGCGGGGAGGGGGAGGGGAGGGGAGGGGAGGGGAGGGGAGGGGAGGGGAGGGGAGGGGAGGGGAGGGGAGTGGAGGGGAGGGGAGGGGAGGGGAGGGGGGGGGAGGGGAGGGGAGGGAGGGGGGGAGGGGAGGGGAGGGGAGGGGAGGGGAGGGGTGGGGAGGGGAGGGGGGAGGGGATTGGGAGGGGGGAGGGGAGGGGAGGGGGAGGGGAGGGAGGGGGGGAGGGGAGGTGAGGGGAGGGGAGTTTTTCGGGTTGGAGGTAGGGGAGGGGCTGGTGGATGGTCGTGGGTTGTGGAGGGGAGGGGAGGTTTAGGGGAGGGGTGGTGGAGGGGAGGTGAGGGGAGTTTTTATTTTCGTTTTTCTTTTGTTTTTCTTTTCTTTATTTTTTTTTTTCTTTTCTTTTAGGTTTTTTTTTCTTTTGTCTTTTTATTTTCTTTTTTTCTTTTTTCTTTTCTTTTCTTTTCTTTTCTTTTCTTTTCTTTTTTTTTCTTTTCTTTTCTTTTCTTTTCTTTTTTTTCTTTTCTTTCTTTTCTTTTCTTTTTCTTTTCTTTTCTTTTCTTTTCTTTTCTTTTCTTTTCTTTTCTTTTCTTTTCTTTTCTTTTCTTTTCTTTTCTTTTCTTTTCTTTTCTTTTCTTTTCTTTTCTTTTCTTTTCTTTTCTTTTCTTTTCTTTTCTTTTCTTTTCTTTTCTTTTCTTTTCTTTTCTTTTCTTTTCTTTTCTTTTCTTTTCTTTTCTTTTCTTTTCTTTTCTTTTCTTTTCTTTTCTTTTCTTTTCTTTTCTTTTCTTTTCTTGGGGCCTACACGCCATTTTTTTTTGGCGTGTAGGGTCTACACGCCAATTTTATTTGGCGTGTGAGACCTGCACGCCAAAAATGGCGTGTGGTTCCCACACGCCATTTTTTTTTGGCGTGTGGGCCCCGCACGCCAAATAAAATTGGCGTGTGGGCCCCGCACGCCAATTGTTTGGCGTGCGCTCTCACACGCCAAACAATTGGCGTGTGGGAGCGCACGCCAGTTAATTGGCGTGCGGGGCCCACACGCCAATTGTTTGGCGTGCGGGTCCCCCCTCGCTCACATAATCGAGTGGTAGGGACCACTCGATTACGTGAGCGAGGCCGGCTGACGAGGTTATACAACCTCGTCAGCCGGGAGGACTTCCTCCCGGCCGGCGAGGCTATACAACCTCGTCGGCCAGGAGGAAGTCCTCCTGGCTGACGAGGTTGTATAACCTCGTCAGCCAGGAGGACTTCCTCCCGGCTGACGAGGTTATACAACCTCGTCAGCCAGGAGGAAGTCCTCCTGGCCGACGAGGTTGTATAGCCTCGTCGGCCGGGAGGACTTCCTCCTGGCCGACGAGGTTATACAACCTTGTCAGCCAGGAGGACTTCCTCCTGGCCGACGAGGTTGTATAACCTCGTCGGCCGGGAGGAAGTCCTCCCGGCCGACGAGGTTATACAGCCTCGTCGGCCAGGAGGACTTCCTCCTGGCTGACGAGGTTGTATAACCTCGTCAGCCGGGAGGAAGTCCTCCCGGCCGACGAGGCTATACAACCTCGTCGGCCAGGAGGACTTCCTCCTGGCTGACGAGGTTGTATAACCTCGTCAGCCGGGAGGAAGTCCTCCCGGCTGACGAGGTTATACAACCTCGTCAGCCAGGAGGACTTCCTCCTGGCCGACGAGGTTGTATAGCCTCGCCGGCCGGGAGGAAGTCCTCCCGGCTGACGAGGTTGTATAACCTCGTCAGCCGGCCTCGCTCACGTAATCGAGTGGTCCCTACCACTCGATTATGTGAGCGAGGGGGGACCCGCACGCCAAACAATTGGCGTGCGGGGCCCACACGCCAATTTTATTTGGCGTGCGGGGCCCACACGCCAAAAAAAAAGGGCGTGTGAGACCCACACGCCAAAAATGGCGTGTGGTTCCCACACGCCATTTTTTTTTGGCGTGTGGTTCCCACACGCCATTTTTTTTTGGCGTGTAAACCCTACACGGTCCTCCCGGCTGACGAGGTTATACAACCTCGTCAGCCAGGAGGACTTCCTCCTGGCCGACGAGGTTGTATAGCCTCGCCGGCCGGGAGGAAGTCCTCCCGGCTGACGAGGTTGTATAACCTCGTCAGCCGGCCTCGCTCACGTAATCGAGTGGTCCCTACCACTCGATTATGTGAGCGAGGGGGGACCCGCACGCCAAACAATTGGCGTGCGGGGCCCACACGCCAATTTTATTTGGCGTGCGGGGCCCACACGCCATTTTGGCGTGTGGGCCCCGCACGCCAAATAAAATTGGCGTGTGGGCCCCGCACGCCAATTGTTTGGCGTGCGCTCTCACACGCCAAACAATTGGCGTGTGGGAGCGCACGCCAGTTAATTGGCGTGCGGGGCCCACACGCCAATTGTTTGGCGTGCGGGTCCCCCCTCGCTCACATAATCGAGTGGTAGGGACCACTCGATTACGTGAGCGAGGCCGGCTGACGAGGTTATACAACCTCGTCAGCCGGGAGGACTTCCTCCCGGCCGGCGAGGCTATACAACCTCGTCGGCCAGGAGGAAGTCCTCCTGGCTGACGAGGTTGTATAACCTCGTCAGCCGGGAGGACTTCCTCCCGGCTGACGAGGTTATACAACCTCGTCAGCCAGGAGGAAGTCCTCCTGGCCGACGAGGTTGTATAGCCTCGTCGGCCGGGAGGACTTCCTCCTGGCCGACGAGGTTATACAACCTCGTCAGCCAGGAGGACTTCCTCCTGGCCGACGAGGTTGTATAACCTCGTCGGCCGGGAGGAAGTCCTCCCGGCCGACGAGGTTATACAGCCTCGTCGGCCAGGAGGACTTCCTCCTGGCTGACGAGGTTGTATAACCTCGTCAGCCGGGAGGAAGTCCTCCCGGCCGACGAGGCTATACAACCTTGTCGGCCAGGAGGACTTCCTCCTGGCTGACGAGGTTGTATAACCTCGTCAGCCGGGAGGAAGTCCTCCCGGCTGACGAGGTTATACAACCTCGTCAGCCAGGAGGACTTCCTCCTGGCCGACGAGGTTGTATAGCCTCGCCGGCCGGGAGGAAGTCCTCCCGGCTGACGAGGTTGTATAACCTCGTCAGCCGGCCTCGCTCACGTAATCGAGTGGTCCCTACCACTCGATTATGTGAGCGAGGGGGGACCCGCACGCCAAACAATTGGCGTGCGGGGCCCACACGCCAATTTTATTTGGCGTGCGGGGCCCACACGCCAAAAAAAAATGGCGTGTGGGAACCACACGCCATTTTTGGCGTGTGGGTCTCACACGCCCTTTTTTTTTGGCGTGTAAACCCTACACGGTCCTCCCGGCTGACGAGGTTATACAACCTCGTCAGCCAGGAGGACTTCCTCCTGGCCGACGAGGTTGTATAGCCTCGCCGGCCGGGAGGAAGTCCTCCCGGCTGACGAGGTTGTATAACCTCGTCAGCCGGCCTCGCTCACGTAATAGAGTGGTCCCTACCACTCGATTATGTGAGCGAGGGGGGACCCGCACGCCAAACAATTGGCGTGCGGGGCCCACACGCCAATTTTATTTGGCGTGCGGGGCCCACACGCCAAAAAAAAATGGCGTGTGGGAACCACACGCCATTTTTGGCGTGTGGGTCTCACACGCCCTTTTTTTTTGGCGTGTAAACCCTACACGCCAAAAAAAAATGGCGTGTAGGCCCCGCACGCCAAAAAAAATTGGCGTGCGGGTTGGCGTTGGCGTGCGCCGTTGGCGTGCGTTTATCAACGCCGTTTTTGTTTGTATTTTTTTTCATTTTTTTTTTTTTTATTTGTATTTTTATAAAAACAAATTGTTTATGTGGCATCAAAATTTAGGATTATTTCCTTATGTTGATGTTTAATTTTTTTTCTTGGAATGCCTTTGATGTTAAATGATGGATCTTGGGATAATACTATTCTGGGGACCTCATTTGAGTCATCAGAATCATTATAATACTAATTTAAACTCCTCAAAGCTGGAAAACAAGCCATGCAAGGGAAAAACTTTCACCATTCCCACATAGCTACAGCTAACAATTAGCAGGAAAAAATTCAGCTAACAGCTAACAGTTAGCGTAGCGTAGCGTAGTTCTAATGCCGCTACGCTAATGTAAACTTCATAATGTGTTAGCGGAAAAACAATTACGCTACTTGTTAGTGTAGCGGTTATTTTCCAAAGCTAAAACTACAAAAAATTTGGCTGAAAAATTTCTTGCTACACTAACTGTTAGTTTAGTGGAGCATGGCTTCAGCTAACACTACAAATTGTCTGGAAGAAAAAATATCCGCTACGCTAACAGTTTGTGGTCAAATAGCGTAGTGTAGCGTAGCGGCCCACTGTTGCCAGTGGAAATTGTCTTACAACCCAGATGGACCAGTAAGTGTCTAAATTATCCCCCCTCCCCTCCATAACTCATTGAGTAATCCAGTTTGACCTTGCTTAAATTTCAGAACCTTGATGAGGAGCCTTATAACTTTGACAATGATTTTGAGGCGCTAAAGCAGGAGATCTTAGAATCTCACCCCTCCACAGATTTGCCAACACTGATGAAGAATTTGCATTGAGTTGTTGCAAACACACATGTGGTACCACTGATTGAGCCAGACCCCATCAGACAAACAACCAAACCAAATTGACCTTGGAAGAAGAAGAATGGAAGCCGCCGTGTGCAAACCCAAGATCCTACTCAGTCAGGCAGAAATTGTGGAGTCTCAGCTCAAGACGGCACAGACAGCCAAAGGGAAACAGCGCGCAAGGACCAGTCAGAATCAAGCAACCTGGAGAAGGTTGGAAAATTTGCAAAGAGAGAGCTCTTCATCAATGGAAACCCTTGATGAGCTGCCCACCTTGGCCAGACTGACGGCTCCAAAACCGCAAGGCCAACCAAGAAAGGTTCCCAATCCCGCATCATCTTCCAAAGAAGACAATGAGAGCCGACCATCTGTTTCCAAGTGCCAAGGCCAACCTCCAAAGTCTCAGCTTTTATGCAGGCAACAAAGAAAACCAACCTACACTGCTGGGCCGCACATCAAAAAAGCGGAAAGCAACTCCCCCCAGTTCAGACAGACCCAAGTTCCAACATCGGGCGGATAAAAAGCGCTCAGTCTTGTCTGCATTTAGTCAGATGTCTTTGTCAAAGGGGAGCTTGGCAGATGGCAGTCAGTCTGGGTCATCTTGTGGAGTATCAGACTCATCCAATGATCAATTTGATGACAGTGATGAAGATCCCTTTGGGTCTGAAGGAGATGCATGTGAATTTGCGGAGGACAATTCAATTGATATTTCTGTTGCCAAGACATCAAAGTCAACTTTCCTGGTAAGCCCCTTTAATCAAACCAAGATGCTTCTCCTAATAGTGATTGGCCTAATTGTTCTGTTGTATTTTGGCAAATCAGGATGCTATTCCTATGTCGCATATGGAAGGTCATTGTCAGGCCGATGACCCCCCCCCCCCAGGCCACCCACTTCTGAGGTAAATTCAAGGTTTAGGATGGGCCCATTCAATGAATCAAAATCATAACTGATTGGCTTTTCTTGTTGAATTCAGGATGATCATATGGGTAGCAAAAGAGGCCCCACTATAAGGACACTGGACCAAGCCTCCAAAGGTTTTTTTTCTGATAAATCTGTAAGTGAACAAAGTATGAATTCATTATGGTTACTCATGAGAGAAAAATAATTTAATCACTCCCGTGTGCATATGTTCAATTTTCCCTCATCTTACCCAGGTTGATCAGTTAGCTCCATGGGTCGTTAAGTATGTCCAATCAACTGATAACCCAAAAGGGGATGGCAACTGGGGCGTTGATAAACGCACGCCAAGCGCGCACGCCAACGCCAACCCGCACGCCAATTTTATTTGGCGTGCGGGGCCTACACGCCAAAAAAAAATGGCGTGTAGGGTCTACACGCCAAAATAAATTGGCGTGTGAGACCCACACGCCAAAAATGGCGTGTGGTTCCCACACGCCAATTTCTTTTGGCGTGTGGGCCCCGCACGCCAAATAAAATTGGCGTGTGGGAGCGCACGCCAAACGATTGGCGTGCGGGTCCCACACGCCAATTGTTTGGCGTGCGGGTCCCCCCTCGCTCACGTAATCGAATGGGAGGGACCATTTGATTACGTGAGCGGGGGCCCCTCCCGGCTGACAAGGTTATACAACCTCGTCAGCCGGGAGGACTTCCTCCCGGCACGAGGCTGTATAACCTCGTCAGCTGGGAGGACTTCCTCCTGGCTGAAGAGGTTATACAACCCCGTCAGCCAGGAGGAAGTCCTCCTGGCCGACGAGGTTGTATAGCCTTGTCGGCCGGGAGGACTTCTTCCTGGCCGACGAGGTTGTATAGCCTCGTTGGCCGGGAGGACTTCCTCCTGGCCGGCGAGGCTATACAACCTCGTCGGCCAGGAGGACTTCCTCCTGGCTGACGAGGTTGTATAACCTTGTCAGCCAGGAGGAAGTCCTCCTGGCCGACGAGGTTATACAACCTCGTCAGCCAGGAGGACTTCCTCCTGGCCGACGAGGTTGTATAACCTCGTCAGCCGGGAGGAAGTCCTCCCGGCCGACGAGGCTATACAACCTCGTCAGCCAGGAGGAAGTCCTCCTGGCCGACGAGGTTGTATAGCCTCGCCGGCCGGGAGGACTTCCTCCTGGCCGACGAGGTTGTATAGCCTCGTCGGCCAGGAGGAAGTCCTCCCGGCCGACGAGGCTATACAACCTCGTCGGCCAGGAGGACTTCCTCCTGGCTGACGGGGTTGTATAACCTCGTCAGCCGGGAGGAAGTCCTCCCGGCTGACGAGGTTATACAGCCTCGTGCCGGGAGGGGCCCCGCTCACGTAATCAAATGGTCCCTCCCATTCGATTACGTGAGCGAGGGGGGACCCGCACGCCTGGCGTGCGCTCCCACACGCCAAACAATTGGCGTGTGGGACCCGCACGCCCAAATAAATTGGTGTGCGGGGCCTACACGCCAAAAAAAAAGGGCGTGTGAGACCCGCACACCATTTTTGGCGTGTGGGTCTCACACGCCCTTTTTTTTTGGCGTGTAGACCCTACAAGCCAAAAAAAAATGGCGTGTAGGCCCCGCACGCCAAAAAAAATTGGCGTGCGGGTTGGCGTTGGCGTGCGCCGTTGGCGTGCGCCGTTGGCGTGCGTTTATCAACGCCCTGGCAACTGTGGGGATGCTTTTGTAGCACATGCTTGGGCTGCAGAAAAACCCAAGGCCTATGATAAAGACAATGGGTGGTATCAAGTGCAATTGGGCATGTTACACAAGCTGCACATCAACAGGCCACTTTGGACAAGAAAGCTAGTTGGGCCAGAACTGTTTGAGAAGACCTAACACAGACTTCACATGGATGATCCCAAGGGACTACTGCCCACTTCCCAGTGGATGAGCAGGCTTGATGGTGGTCTTATTCTGGCCAATGCATACATTGGCCAGTGGTGTTCCTCACAAACAACCAAGAAGCTGTCTGGATGAATTTTCTCCCTTTGACTGTTGCACTCAACCCCAAACCAGCCAGCTCCACTGGATACATGTTATAGTCAAGCATGGCCTAGTTCCTTTCCCTCCACTTTCCATACCTAGATCATTTCAAAAGAGCCATCATTGAACCTGCTAAATTTATTTACTCCAAAAATTGCAAGCCAATGTAACACCCCTCCTCTGATTTGTAATTATTATATTAAATTTATATCCATAAAATTAGATTAACAGCTGTCAACATTCCTCCTGAATAAGCCCACATTACACATTACCAATACTTCCAATACTTCACCTATAATGAAGGGCCATATTAGAATTACAGGTAAGCATACTAATAACTGATCAATAAACAATTGATCAGTTATTAGTATCAATTAATATCTATAATAATTTTTAGTTGCACACCAAGGCTGACACCAATAATGTAGGATAAAGATAAACCATAAAGCAAATAATTTATCATTTGGAAGGAAGTGATCAATAGAACATGCTACATGTAGAGCTGGAGACACACCCTAGGAGTTAAATACCATACAAGTCAGAAGTGATGGTTGGACAAAGCTATTTCTATATCTTGAGAGAAAATGTGGAGTAGGTGGTGAGTAGCAAAGTAGTGGTGAAACTCTTTGTAGGTTCTTTCCCAGTCCACTTGGGGAAGCCTGTTCTCACCAATGTTGTTGAAGCCCATAGCACACAAGCAGTCCAGAAAATATATGCAAAGATTATCTAAAGTTTGGTGGGGCATTGGGACATTAATACCACCATCCACCTTTTGTTTATGGACTTTGGCCCCAAATTCTAGCAAGGCTGAAGCATTGGCACAGGAGGCAGACCCTCTTTTGAATGTGAAGACCAATGTTGGACCAAAAACAAGCAGACCAGCTAGAATCTGGATCTGACAGGGTGTATTATTTGTGGAGCACTCACCCATCCTTGAATGCTTTGGATGGGTAAAATTGGATAAGGTGCACATATAGGCCAGAGCTGACATCACCCAACCAGGTGCTGTGACACAAGTATGAGGCTGCCATGGTTTGGTGAATTGGAATCAAATGTACCAAGGTTCTTGTAGGTTTGTTGGAAGCCCCAGTGAGCAGAGTGGTCCTTTGTTCTATCTAGTGGAAGGGGTCCATTGGGCGCCCTGCTATTTGAGATGTTGAAATTCCCCGCATTGATGTAAAGCAGATTTGAGTTGGAGGTATGCTGTGTCAGGAGGAGAGATGAATGATGCCATATTTGAGGCCAGTGTGTGGACCTGAACTTGGTTGGTTATTGTATTTGTTTTCTTGGCCTGGAAAACTTCAATCTGATCCATGTTGATCATGTCATGAGTGATCAGAGACATTGCAGTAGCAGGGTGGAGAATTCTTTCTTAACTTCACCACAAAAATTTGTCATTTTCATTTTTAATTAATTTGTGATAGACCACACAATGCCACATGCCAAATTGTGTTCACGCTTTCTACCACTGAGCTGGGAAGCAGTGGGCCTGGTAAAAATATTTCAACAGCTGCAAATGACAGACAGACATGAGTTCCAGAAGTGTTTAATGTTTAGAGGAGAGGTGAAGAACTCACATGCATCCCATGTGGACCTTGCAGGGCAAGGAGGGCCTGTTGACCTCTTGCTGGCCTTTGAACTTTCCAATGCCTTTGTCAGCTTGCTACTATGACAGAGCAACCTGTCACAAGTTTCCTACAAAAATTATTATAAAAAATATAGAATATAAAATAATAGTTAGAATATTATTTGATATTCTAAATCTACACTGAAAATAACCTAGGGTACCTCACTCACAAGTACCCCTAATTCTCACTCCTTCACTATGTAAATTAGCAAAGAATAATTAGCAAGTACCTTTAACAAAAAGGAACTTGCATTAATTAATGCTTATATATATATATAAATATGCTTAAACCCCATTTCCAGTCACGGAAATGAGGTGTTGTGTAAATTAGGGGAGATAGTGTAAATACACCGTGTTTTACTCAAACCCCGCGTACCGCAGTCCGCAGAACTTCAAGTTCAACCCGCGTGACTGAAAGCCCGCGTCAAATTTGGGATATAAGCCCCCGCGCAAAGCATCAAGCCCCTCACAGGCTCCCAAACTTGGCACGCGGACTCCACAGTCACTCAGGTACACCCAAATCAACAAAAACACGCTCCAGTGACCTCATTACATATGTTACATATGTAATGAAGAGTACTGGGGACTAAACAATTAAATATATTAAATGGTATTGTTTATTTATACAATACATTGATTGAACAAACAGTACAAACAATACTGTGGCTTATTATAAATACAAATAAGCCACTAGTATTAAATCTATAACAAACCGTACTAATGTACTACAGACTGTAAGTCAATGTAAATAAATAAATAATAATAAATAATAATAAAATACATTAATAAAAAATCAATTGGTGACGTGTATTCAAAGCAGGGGCTGCTGAAGCGTCACCAAGAGAGCAAAAATGGCCAAAATGTGGTCCAAAGATCCCACAAGTTGGCCAATAATACCTACAGGGTCCCTAGGGGGAACTCATAACTATTTAAGGAGCTCTTCAACCGCCCAAAGAAGGCTCCTCATGCTTCCCAATACCCACTAACAACCTTACCCACTTCTTATTAGATATATACATCTTTATAACACAGTCTGGTAAGCTTCTTAGTAGTTATTCTTTAGCCCTTTCTTCCCCAACAAACTTCACAGTGCCCATCAAGCTCCACCATCCATCCATCCAAGCGCTTCAAACTGTCCTGTTTCACCCAGAATATCCCCAAGATCCCTCAAGGTTTATTACTAGTAAGTAATAACCCTTTCTCTTGAAGATATTCCCCCATTTCCATTCCTGGGATTAAACCACCCCTGTTCCAACAGGCCCCAGTGTTCCAGGTACCTAAATCCTCTGCAATTTATTTTGCAAGATACCTTAGAGGGACCTAAACCACCCCTGATTTATCAGGCCCCTCTGGTTTTAATTATATTAAATTTATTTAATATAATTATTAACCTATTTTTCTCTCAATTTTTACGTCACAATTCCCCCATATCCTTTGGGAATTGTAACTTTGTACCTTACCCAGAGTTTATACACTCTTTCCATTTATCCTTGCACCACCCGTAGCTAGAAGGACTTGTCCTTGGCATCAGGGAGGCTGACAGCCTTAGTAGTGGGGGTGCGGGAGATATCCATGCCTTTCAAGTGTTTGGCCGTTATGACAGTTGGGTGGGGAGTGAATAAGTGGCTTGGGAAGTTTGGGCCGGTTTGCATTGGATCAATATGCACAGTCTGTTTATGAGAGGAAGAACAGCCCTGTTGAGGAACTGGGCTTCCACCACATGAGGGAGGATTGTCTTGACATGGGGTTTCATGCCGGGCTTTTTTCGATGTAGGATCAACAAATACTGCATTTGGATAGCGGTAGCAAGCCTGGCGTGGGTGACTTTCCACAATAGTGGAATGTGGGTGTCATGCCAGATCAGTTGAGCTCCTGGGGATGTGTGGGGCAGCAGGATAGTTGTACCGCAAAGAGACGTGTGAGGCTGGAGGGTTGATTTCCAATTCTTCAGGGTCTGTTTCCCCCTTGGCATCCGGGTCTTCTATATTGTCATCACAGTTTTGAGATGAGGGACGCAAGCCTAATGTTACATTGCTGGCAGCTATAACATCAAGGAAAGCCTCACCAGAGGTGGTGAGATGGGTGCTTTGGCCTTTGGTGTTGCACCTGACCAATCCTTGTTGGTGGATGGGGCTGTATTCCGGGTTCATAATGTTGGGCCAGCTGTTGTCAAATTGAGCTGGTTTGTTGTCTGAGATGACAAACGCAAGCCTAATGTGGCATTTCTGGAAGTTATACCATCAAGGAAAGCCTCACCAGAGGGGGTGAGATGGGTGCTTTGGCCTTTTCTGTTGCGCCTGGCCAATCCTTGTTGGTGGATGTGTGAGCCTGTGTCTCTTGAGTGACAACAGAACACAAGGAATTGGGGAAAGATAAGTAATAAATTACTTAGTGGGAAAATAAACACAAGGTATGAAATGGTAAATGAAAGATAAGATCTTGAATGATCTGGGGAGCTGCCAACTGAGGGTCAGCCTCTTCTTCCACAACTGAAACTGGGTGAAGGGACCTGGTCAAAGGAGACTGAAGCCAGCCAATCTTTTTTTGTTCAAAGAAAACTGACTCAAGGATTCTTAGATGGAAACCTGGTTGATTTTCCCTGATAAAATCAGCAAAAATACAAGGGGACAGGATCTTAGAATGATCAAGAAACTTATTGCTGGGCTATGCCTTATCTAGCAGGATTCAATCTTCTTGGTTCTATGCCACTGCTTGGGAATTGAGGATGTAGTAGAAAGAAGGGAAAAGGGGAGGATCAAACAGAACAGACAGACTGGGGAAAGAAGGATGGTTGAAAGAGTTGAAAGAGTAGCAGAAGAAGGGAATCAATAATTGATTAAATTACAGTTGAACTGGGAAGTAATCAGAGAAGTGAGGGCCTTACTTAATATTCCAAAACCTTGGTGAGGAAGCTGCTGGAGGTCAACTGGTTGAAGTCCTTTTTTCTGAAGTGTGTGGTTGTTGTGTGGTATTCTGGAGTCTGTGTATCGTCTGGGGTGTAGAGGATACTCAGACTCAAAACTTTTCATAGTTTGCTGACATAATCAGTGCTTTCTTGTGGCCAGCTTGCATCTGAAACACTTCACAGCAGTTTTTATCATAAAATCACTAATAATTCACTAACTATGTGAAGGAGTAAGATATGGAGAAGATGCTCAGTTGTGACTAGGGTTGAAATATGATGAGGAAACAGAATATGAAGTCAAAATAACATTAAAACCTTATTCTGACAATATATAAGACAGTTGTGACTTAAAGATGAAGATAAGACAGACTTTAAGTCAGCTGTGCTGGCTCTAAGGCTGACAGGATGGGGCCATATGCCGGGTTCATAACGTGAGGCCAGCCATTGTCAAATGAAGCGGGTTTGTTGTCAAATTGGGCAGGTTTGTTGTCATGTACTGGATAAAAATAAGTGTATTATGTGTATCCAATACATATAGGCAGCCCAACCCCCATATCCATTGGCGTGCAGGTTGGCTGCCAATCTCAATTGGTGTGCTGTCAAAGCAGGCCAATTGCCATTGGCGTGTTCCACACGCACGCCAAACCCATTGGCCTGCCTGGAAACATGCCAACAGGCATTGGGGTGCCCGCCAAACCCGCCATTTTGGGCTGGTGGGGGCGGCAAAACACACCAAACGCCCCTGGCATGGGCATGCACCAGGGGTGTGCGTTTATCCAGCCCCTGTTTGTTGGAGCTGGGAAATTTGAGGACTGGTGACCCTCTTGGTCTGACTGCTTGTAATTGGCTTTGATTTTGTTGGCAAAAACTTGCAGATACTTGTATTCCTTGGGACTGCATGCGGGATGCTGAGGAAGCTCAGTGCATTTTTGCCAGAAGTCCAAAACTGATTTGCAGTGTTTGTCAGGTTGTGGAGCGGTCTGGTCTTTCCTGAGAAATGGTCGATGAATCGGCGGTAAAAATTAGCAAACCCAATGAATCGTTGAAGTTTGGTGACATTCTTTGGTGCGGGCCAGTTGGTTACTGCTTGCACCTTTGCGGGGTCCATTCTGATCCGGTTGCATGATATCAATAATCCTAGGTATTCCACTTCCGGCCTTGAAAATTCACACTTTTTGGGTTTCAGCCACAATTGGTGCTTGCTCAATGTGTCCAGAATACTGCCCACTGCTTCCGCATGGTCCGACCCTTTCCGCGTGTAGATCATGATGTCATCTAGGTATGCAGCGGTGTCTTTCCCAATCCGTCCGAGGAGGATGTCTTGCATGAAGTATTGGAAGTATCCTGGCGCTCCCGTGGGACCGAAGGGCATGGTAAGCGGGGCAAATTGACCTGCCCTGCAGATGAAAGCCAGCTTATCTTCGTCGCCTTCCGCAACTCTGAGGTTTCCATATGCGTTGCAGAGGTCGAGCTTTGTGAATGTGTCCGCATCCAAAAGGCGGTCAACTAAGTCCATTGTCAGTGGGAGTGGGTACTTGTTCTTCACCGTTACCGCGTTGAGTCTCCTGTAGTCAAAACAGGGTTGCAGGTGTCCGTCCTTCTTTCCAGTGAATAGTACTGGTGCCGCCCACGGGGATGTGGTCCGTTGAATGGTCCCGCTCGTCAGTCCTTTGGCAATCATAATATCAAGTGCCTGGTTCTCTGCTGGGGATAGCGGGATGATTCTTCCGGCCTGTGGGGTGGCTCCTGGGATCAGATCTACGCGGAAGTCATACTTTCTTTGCGGGGGAAGTCTCATGGCGCTTGATTTCCGGAACATGTCAAGGTGTCGGTGGTAGCACCGCGGTACCAATTCTTCCGTAGTCCGCTCCGCAGTCGTGGCTTTCCCTTTTGCTGCCAATCGGGCCGATGTCGACCATGATGTTTTGGCCGTGCTGATCACTGCAGGGGTATGTCCTAGGGGGGAAAGAGGCTTGCCAGCTGTTTCGGGATTCAAATGCGGGGGAGATCTATCAGACTCACATTGCGGGGGTGTTATTGTGCTAAAAGCACACACCCCCTCGTCACTAATCCTAGCTTTCCCCATGGGCCTGTAGACCGTATGCGGGGATGTTGGCGGAGAGGACGATACTGCCTTGGCAGTAGCAATAATTTCGTCGGGTACCTGGTCAGAGTTTCGAGTCTTGGGGTTCTCGGCGGGGCTTTCAAATCTATCTACAAGGCGTACAAGCTTGCCAGCTGTCTCGGGCGGTAAAGTATGGGGTGGGGGGTTGTCAAACTCACATTGCGGGGGTGTTATTGTGCTGTAAGCACACACCCCCTCGTCACTAATCCTAGCTTTCCCCATGGGCCTTTCGACCTTCTGCGGGGATGTTGGCGGGTAGGACGATACCGCTTCCGCAGTAGCACAAGTGTGGTTGGATACGGTTTCATCGGGTACGTGGTTGGGGTGTTGGGTTCGGGATTCCATGTGGGGTTCTGGGGTCTATCTACAGGGTGTACAAGCTTGCCAGCCGTTTCAGGAATGATGTGGGGGATAGGGATGTCGAACTCACATTGCGGGGGCGTTATTGTGTTCAAAACACACACCCCCTTGTCAATCTTCCTAGCTTTCCCTGACTTGCCGGTTGGGGTGTTTTTCAGAATAGACGAAACCCCCGAAGCGGCCGCAATGTCCGGGGTCCATAGGGTACGGTTCGTCCAATTGATTCGGTGTCCATATTGGCGGATCCAGGGCATCCCTAGGATCCCATCATACAAGTCTTTCAGTCGTGTAATGATGAATCGGGACGGGCGAGGTTCGTCGTTCAACATTAGGTCTATCTCATGGGTTGCTCTGCTTGCGGACCCGTCAAATCCGAAGACGGTTCGCCCCGAGGCCGAAGCGGCCTCGAGGAGTCCCCATCGGGATGCGTACGATTTCCTCAGAACGTCATGGGTTGCTCCGGAGTCTATGAGGAAGGATAGGGGAGGATAGGGGCTTTGGGGTGTGGCTCTGGGAGTTGTGATGGTGCATGAAAGGAAACATCGGGGATCAATTTCATTTACATGTAATGTCTGACTAGCACCAATACTGCATCACAACTCCGCTACGCTCGGGAAGGGCACAACCTTCATTCCCGAGCGTCTCCATTTTTTGACTTATCGGCCCGTCCCTTGTTCACCTTGTCCGTCTGCCCCTCCGTTTTGAGCGCCGCCAATCCATCAGCTAGCTGTCGGATCTGGTCCTCGAGTGCGGAGACTGAGGCGGGTGTCCGTCCTTTCCCTTTCTTGTTTGGACACTCCCGAGAGATATGTCCTCGCGTCCTGCAGCGGAAGCAAAGTCCTTCCCGCATCATGCAGGCCTTCTCTTCCTCGGACAGTCGGCCGCTGATTGCAGATGTGTCCATGGCGTCGGGATCTGGCTGGGTCTTCGCAATTCCAGTGGTCGTTTCCGCTCCGTGCATCTCTGAATCAAGCTCCATGGCTAGACCCGCTGCCTCATTGACAGTGGTGAAAGTGGTGCGGGCCAGCACTAGTGCCGTTCGAATGTCCCGTTTTAAGCCCTGTCGGTATTGGCTGATGAGGGTCGGGACGTCCCATCCGGTGGCAGTAGCGTGGGTGAGGAATGTGTGGGTGTAGTCGGCCACTGTCCTCGTCTGTCGCAGCGTTCGTAACGCCCGTTCCGCCTTCCCTTTCTTCTCGGAGTCGAAATACATCGTTCCAAAATCCTTCGTCCACCCGTCATACGAGAAGTCCGCCCCTTCCGTGACTAGGTCGATGTACGGGGCGGACCACACGGCGGCGGGTCCAGTAAGGTAGGACGCGGCAAATAACAGCTTTGTCCTGTTGTCAGGGAACATGGCGCTGTTGACCGATGTATAAATCGCCACTTGGCGGGCAAACGTTTCTGCCTTCGTCCCACGTTCACCATCGAACTTGTCGGGACATGCGATCTTTGGTCCGCGGGTTGGGGTGGAACCGGTTGGTCGGGATGGTTGGTCCCGTTGTGCTTCGGCCCCTCTTCGGCGGGATCGTTTGTTCTCCCTTGCTTGAGTCATCTCCTCAAGCTGTCGTTGGAGTTGCTCTACTTCATCCATCTTTTGGGTGCGGGTGGAGTTGGGATCGTTCGGGTTGTCTGTCTGGATCTGTTCAGGTGTCTGGGTGTTGGTTTCTTGCCTTTGTCTCCGTAGTGTTAGATCCTGCAATATGTTATGGTCTGATCTGTGGAGAGGAAGGCTCTGGGGTTCTGGGGTTTCTGGGGTTTCGGGATCCTATAATGTAGATTGCAGGATGAGGAAGAGATGTGGATCCTCGTCCTGACAGACTATATAGTGGTCTGTCTGTGACATGTAGGTGATAGAAATCTACATGTGGTGCGGGCTTTGGTGCGGGCAGGCCCGCAATATGGCTCATGACAGTTACCGTATCTTTGGGGAACTTTACGATCACGTGTGGGCCGACGGCGGAGCTGCGGCGAGACAGGAGGGGGGTTCAGAGATGGAGTAGATTGAGGCAGAGGAGTGTTGGAAGGGGGAGTAGGAGAAGGGACAGGGGGAAGAGGTGGAAGGGCAATGATGGAGAATTCAGACAATGCGGTGGAGGGAGATGGGGGTGGTGTATCCGAATCAGACAATATTGAATCTGGTTTGCGAGCAGCGTTTCCGGGAGCGTGAATAGAGGCTGTGAGTCTTCTGTCAAAACGGGGCTGAAGTTCAATATCCAAGGGATCATCCGGCGGGGGAGAACGGGGTACTGGCTGAGGTTCCTGTTCTGGTGTGCAGATAGAAGGAGGGGGGGGAATCAAGGAAGGAGTTGGAGGCACTTGGGGGGGGATAGGGAGATCGTTTTCAGAAGAGGGAATGGCTGACGGTGATGGCCAAGAAACTTCAACTGGAATAGACAAAGGTGAAGGGTTTAGCTTGGCTCCATATGGAAATATTGTGTCATGGAAAATTACATCTCTCAATTTAACCACCGAGCTCTTTTCCAAGTCCCATAGCCAATAGCCATTTCCGTCTGACAAGTAGGAGAGGAGAAATGAGGCTCGGCCTTTCTTATCCAGCTTTTGTCGGTTGGCTTCGGGGACCTTGTACCATACAAGGCATCCAAACGGGTGTATGTATGATAAATTGACTGAAGGTATGTTGAGAATATCGGTGGGGGATTTGAAACCTGCAGGTGTATTGCACGGAAATGAATTGTAGGCAAACATTGCGTGTCGGAGGGCGTCAGTCCAGAAAGATTTTGGCAAATGTGCGCTGATTATTGATGATCTTATTAGGTTTCTGATGGTCCAATTTGTCCTTTCGGAGACTCCATTGAGTTCTGGGGAGTGCGGGGGTCCTGGTTTGTGTCGGATACCCGCAGAGGAGAGATAAGAAGAAAATTCATTTGACACATACTCTCCTCCATTATCAGACCTGAGGGCCAGGATCTTATGGGCGCCACTCTTTTCAAAGGACGCACGGAACAGCTTGAAGCAGGAGAACAATTTGCTCTTATATTTCATGGGGACAACGGCAAGAAACTTTGAAAAAAGCGTCTACAAAAGTGATGAAATAGGAATAACCTTTGCGAGATTTTACCTTGTATGAGCCAACATCGGAGTGGATGAGCTGACCCGGGATGGTGGACCGGTGCGAGGAGCGTGATTTGAAAGATTTTCGTGGCATCTTGGCTTGTACGCACGTGGGGCACCTCTGAACGTTGATTTCGTTCATCACTGAGGGGGAAATTTTGTGTGTTTTCAGGAGGAGTTTCAAAGGTTTTAGACCAATGTGTGAGAATCGGTTGTGTAATCCACGGAGGGATTTATCAAAGACTGGGGGAGTGAGAGCGAGAGAAGAAGAGGAGCTTACAGGCTCCAATGGAAGATAGTAGAGGTTTCCCCGACGGTATCCACGTCCCACAACGCTGCCTTCAATTCGTGTTTCTCCGTTTTGGTAGAAATCACATGACAATTTTGTGAATACTACCGTAAGACCTTCATCGCAGAGGCCGGCCACGGAGAGAAGAGGTTTGTGTAAGGCTGGAACAACCAACATTTTGATTGATTTTCCGCAATTGATAGGCAGGTTGGCGAGGCCTTGGTGAGTAGCTTTGACTACTGAGTGATCCGCTAAGCGGACTGGAGTGCGATTGGTTTTGAGATTGGCAAGGGAGGAGCTGTTAGGCGTCATTAACATTGAGCACCCAGAGTCAATATTTGCATCTCCCCCTGGCGAAATATTTGATGAGACCGAAAGAGATGCAACCACATTTCAGGCTGTAACTTTGACTTCGGATCCTGAGTAGTCGGATTCGTCATCCTCGTCGTATTTGTGTGATGACTGGCCGAGAGTTGCGGCCGACGTCCTTCCGGCTTTAGCTTGAGGTTTAGGAGGTGGATGCTGTTGTTTCTTGTCCAAGCGGGATTTCTGATTCTCTTTGACTTCTGAGAGAACGCGGCGAGTGTTTTTACAGTTATTTAGGTCGTGGCCGTCGACATTGCAGAAGTAAAAATGGCGGGTTTCTTTTGACCGATTGTCACTCGATCAATAAGAAGTGGGGCCTTTCCCTTTTGCCTTGGCAGTTGAGATCGTAGCGGGCAGATTGGCTGAGTGTGATTTTTGCCAGAGAGATTTGGCCTTGAGTGCCAGTACGACTTTTTTGGCTGAAACGTCCGACTTGTTCATGAGGGAAGAGACACAGCTGATCCAGTCGCTTGGCAGGGCTTTAAGAAGAGACGCTGCGTGAATGTCGTCTGTCGTTAGCGGTTTCTCCGGTAGCACCAGCGCATTAAGTTTTTCTACTGAGGTAGCAAGATTGTCGATAAGGGAGTCAATGTCATTGTCTTCCATTTTTACGTTGACAACTTTCTGGAGCCAATACATGTGACCACCGGCCGTTGAGTTCTGATGAGCAACACGGAGAGCTTCCCACGTGCTGTGGGCGTTGGATCCGTGTTGACGAATGAAACACAGATTGAATGGCTCGACTATCTGGGAGATGAGAGCACACACTGCCTTACTGTCTCAATCCCAGTTGGCAGCTGCTTGTTTGGGTTTTGTGGATTTGATCACGTATTCAACGTTGTGAGTGTTGAGGTGGAGTTTAAGTACAAACACCCAGTCCAGATAGTTCGATTCGGGACCGGGCGCAGTCAGGGGAATGATTCGAATGTGATTGAGTTTAGGAACAGTCATGAGGTTGACTGCAGGCGGGTTTGCAACAGCGTTTGCCATTTTTAGTGATTGATCCTTCAGAAAACGTAGTTGAGGTGGTTACGTTTACACGAGTGGGTAGTTGAAAAACACCAAGAGACCTATATTTTAAACATGCCGGTAGCCGTGAGCTAGCGCGGGCTCATAACCTGATGAGCTAGAGTGGGCTGAAAGCTGAGAACAGCAGGCACGGTACGGGATGGTGTTCAATGGTCGTGGAAGGATAGTTGGATTTCATGTCAGACTGAGAGAAGAGACAGGGAAGAAAAACAAAACAGAAAAGAAAAACATGACAGAGATGACCTACCTGAGAACAGCAGGCACGGTACGGGATGGTGTTCGATGGTCGTGGAGGGATGGTGAAAGGGTCCTTCCACGCCTGCTGCCTCAGGTAGTCTACATACAAAGTGTGACATAGATGTGAAACATTGGTTACATGGATGAAGCATAACAGAAAAAGGAAAAGAAAAGGAAAAGAGAGAAAACCTGAGTTACATAACTCAACACGCAAGAGCAATCAAAAAAGCTCCACTTGCAGGAGTAAAGCAATCAAAATTTGGTTTTAACCCCTGTACTTTTTGAAGTGTCAAACTAGGCACTGCTTGATACAAATTGCTAACACATCCATGTGAGACTTCATACCAGCATTAGAGGCAATACATCATCACACAAGCATACACATCGCAATGTATTCAACATTAGGCAATGCGCACTTAGCTCAATGGTTAGAGCATCACTCATGAATTATGAGGTTGTGGGTTCAAGTCCCACAGTACACAACCTTTCTTTTCACTTGTTCAATAGTACTTGCGCAAGTAAAGCAATCAAAACAGCTTTTTTTTTTTAATTTCTATCTTTAATTTTCTTTTTGTTTTTTTTTCAAAGATTCACCATGGCTTTGAAGCTCATAAAATATTTCTATGGTGAATTCCTATGTCCATTTGGCCATTTCCCCCCCCCCCCCCTGTTGGCTATAAAAGGAGCTGCATTTGGCCTCAAAAGTTATGATTATTTCCTTATTTATCCCTGGAAACAATTCAAAAATACTTATCCAGTTCTGCATTTCTTTTCCATCTTTCTCTTTACAATGTTTGGATATGTGTTTCTTTCATTTCTTTGGGAATTGGGATTGCTGTCTAATCCATTTCAACTTGAGCAATACCATATGGAAATTGGCAAAAAATTAATCCAAATACCCATCACAGAATGAGGAGAAATGCTTATTGAACTCAAAGGAAGCAAGTAAAGTGAGAAAAGAAATCCTTCAACAGGATTCATGAAACAAATAATTTACAAGAATCAAAGCCTTAATATAAGATATGATTTCTATACTCTTGCAAGTATAGTGCTAAACTAACATTTATTGTAGCACAAAAAGGTTCTATCCTGACATTTAGCGCAGCCAAAAAGAGAGCTAAGCTAACAGTTATGGTAGCTGACAAGAGCACTAGGCTAACAGTTTGCATAGCTTCCAAGAGTGCTACATTAAAATTTGGGGTAGCTGACAAGAGCACTACGCTAACAGTTAGTGTAGCTGACAAAGGTACTATGCTAATAGTTAGCGTAGCTGACAAGAGCACTATGATAACAGTTAGTGTAGCTGACAAGAGCACTACACTAACAGTTACTGTAGCTTACAAGAGTTAGCGTAGCTGAAAAGAGTGCTATACTAACAGTTAGTGTATCTGACAAGAGCCCTATGCTAACAGGTAGTGTAGCTGACAAGAGCGCTACGCTAACTGGTAGCGTAGCTGACAAGAGTGCTATGCAAACAGTTAGTGTAGTTTTTTTTCCAGCTAACAGGCAATTTATGTAGTGTTAAATTGTTTTTTATTGATGTTGCTAATGCTACACTACCTGCTCCACATCTTTATAAATATTGATTACAAGACTCTTATTTATTTGCATAGTACCATTTAGAGGGGCAGGTCTTTCAAACCACCCAAAAGTTTTAATAGACTTTCAACCTATTTGCAATTTATTTTTGCCTCAGCAGATATTTTCCTACATTATATTTAGTGTCCGACAAGAGTCCTACAACGGCAACAGGTGACAGGCACAGGAACAGAGATGAGGACAGGGGACAGGAACAGGAACTGTAACTCATGGACAGATGAGGCTAAAAGGAACAGACAAGGAAGCAAGAAATTGAGCAGAGAATTGGGGCTCATATTCTGACACAGAATGCACTGCCAGCATAATTGCCTAGGTTGAGTTCATCCCAGTTAAACTAGGATGCAAACAACCAATTTAAAGTAGGTTGAACTCAACCAATGAAATATAAAACCAAGGGGGGTCCCTTGGATTTATATTTCATCAGTTGATTTCAACCAAGTTTAAATTGGTTGAGTGCATCCCAGTTTAACTGGGATGACTTCATATTAGGCAATTATGCTGGCAGTGATGGCAGAAATTCCTCCAATTTGAGGACAATATCAAAACTGCTGTAAGATCCCAGTAAATTGTGAAAACAGGGTATCCCAGAGAAATGAACTGTGGCTTTCAATGGCAGATCTAAGTTAGCCTCTATTGGGGATTGAGGAATGCGCAAAAACCTTATAAAATTCTAAAGATATGTTTTCAGTAAATAATCACCTTTTTTTTTGGAAATTTATGAACACACAAAATTGACTGAATCATAAGCTGTGAATACTAGGAAAGATGTAAAATAGAATGAAAGAAATACATATAGAGAATATAAAAAAATTAATCAGAGGGAGATCTAATATCTTGTATATGTGGAATTGTTGATTGTAGAAGATTCTTTTCAGCTTTGCATTCATCATAAATTTTGTCCTAAAACATTGGATCTGGAAATTTCTGGAACTCTGGAAGGGTTAATACTTCAGTACACAATGTATTTATTTCAAGAAAACATTCGCAATCTAGTGTGAAGTGTGTTTTGGTTTGTTTTGGGGGTTGTTTTTTTTTTAAAAAAAAAGTGTAATTTGGCCTATGGCATTGCCCAGTATGGGTCAGATTCACATCTCATCTGAATTCAAAACAGGCTTATAATCAAGGAGAAAAAACAACAAAATCAAGGGCCAAAACAAATGTGTTTTGGTTAAAAAAGATATTCTTAATTTGCGGGTGGATTTAGTTTTGAGATTTGGTTGAAGATCTCAACAAATTCAGAAGAAACAAAATCCTGAGTATCCTCCTTAAACTTTCTTATTGGATCAGAAAATAAAGACTTGATGACAGTTGAATCATTTTTATAAACCTTTGAATCAGCCTTGGAAAGAGTAATCTGGATATATTTGAGCAATTTCTCAATTTCTAATGGTCCATCTTCAATCAAACTTCTTGGCTTTCCCAGACTACTAGGAATGGAAAATTTGCCATATGCATCAGTTTCTCCTGCTTTGTATTTAATGAAACGTTTGATGTTTTCAGTGTCTTGAAAATGACGACAGGCAAAAGACATTGAATTCATATGAATTTTATAATCTTCCTCCTTAAACTTTCCCCCTTTTAGTGTTATTCCAGGGTGTATCCTTTCAAGAGCTTGTAGATTAAAGAATGAATGTAACCATTCAAGATTGGCTGGGTTATGTTGATCCATGAAGATAAATTTCAATTTTTCAATTTTTTTCTTAAGTGATGAAAACCGTTTTGCATGTGTGAATGCTTTTAAGCTTAGAATTTTTGAGTACCAAGGCCAATAAGGAAATTCCAACGCATGAAAAAAACCATTAGATTCAAAAATTTCTCTCATGTATGTGCCACCATAGATCTTGTTATATTTGCATTGTGCTGACCACCAAAATCTCCTTTGTTCACTGGGGTTCAGGACTTTTTTTTGTTTTTTTGGAGGGGGAAGGGTAAGAAGGATGATCAGTGACTCAAAGCTCCAGACAGAGAAGTAATTTTCTCACCATCTACAAGTGACTTGTAATGTAAAAATTGCCAGTCTGAATCCATGAATTGGACGCTGAAATATTGTTTGATTCCTTTTGCATAGCTGAATTCCAACAAATTTCCATATTTGAGTTGGTAATTGGCAACCATGATGTTTGCCAATGCATCTGCTTTCCCAGAAAGAATCTCAGCAACTTGAAGCTTGCTGATTTTTGATTCATGGTACCTCAAATTAATCAGTTGATAAACAAGATCTTCAATAGTTACAGAACACCTGTATAAATCTTCTGATAGTTTATCTTTGTCCTGAGTAAAACCACGAATATACCTTAGAAAATGTGTCAATTCATCCGCAAATTGATCAGAGTCTTCTGCGTAATAACTCTTCCTGTCTTCCCATCTGTTCATGTGAATTGTGAATTCGTTTTCCAGGACCCGATCATCAATTCTTTCCATAACATCTTGGGATATTCTAAATATATGATCCTCAGGGGGTTGGGAAGACTTAACTAGAGGTTTTTTTATTCATGGTTGAGAAAGTAGATTATGAGGAAGGAACAAAAATTGGTTTAGTAGTCTCAATATTTTGAGCATAAACTTTGCTCTTGCACTCACTAGGTTCTACATGAACATCCATGGCCACAATTTCCTGCCTGTTGAGTGGAAATGTATTTGACAGAAATTTTGAAACTTTTCTAACATCTCCTGGTGGTATCACCTCAAATTTTGGGATTTGAAAATGACTCTCAAGGTTAAAAGAAGAACCAATGGCACTTTGATGATCATCAGATTGTTTCACAAGACGTAGTGATTCTGTGTTATCTTCAACTTTGGAATCAAATGTTGATTTCAGGCTTTATTTCTCCCATGTAAACAAAGAAATTATGAGAAGAAATTTCATCACCTGGACCCTGGATGTAATCTTTTTCTTGCCTACTTAAACAGATTGGATTTATATCCAATCCATCAATTGTATCAGTAGTAAGTTTTCCTGTTTCATATAGTTTCAAGGGAAAAATTTTTAGGATTGAGTTCCAATGATTTTGATTGTATCAAATGGCTTTGTGAGATCAAGGCCTAAATCACCTGATAAATCCTCCATACATTTCAAGTGTTGAAGTTCCAGAACAAGCAACACAAGCAATTTGATCTTGGAGAGCGAAATGTGAGTGAGCATCCTGGGACAGAGCCAAGCTTATGTGGCGAGTAGTCTATACTGTGATAATTGATTGATTTGGATGAGTACAGTGATCAGGCTCTTGGGTGTATAATTTTTTATGCAGAAGAAGTCTCAAGTCTGCAACAAGGCCCTCATCTATAATAAAACAAGAAACTGTGTTCACATCCTGTTACAAGAGTTTTATTTGACACCAGTTTCAGGTGGAAATCAACCTGCATGCATACCCAGCTCAAAGGTGTTGCCAAATACAAATCAAATGATTGATATAAATAAGTTCCTGTATAGTCAGATAGTGAACCTCACCGAGAACTGTAAGTTGCAAATATCAAGATGATACTTGATGCACTGACTACCAACCTTACCGTTGCCACAGCAAACGAGGACAAGGCTGATGAAACGATCCCTGATGATTGGTATGGCCTGGTGTTATACCAGCACGGGGGAGAGTAGATGCCCGCTACGATCGGGTGGTTGGGTGGTACCTTTTCTTCCTCCCCCGAGGCTATTAGAATGATAACATACCCCTTTTCCCTGAAAGCCCTCATGGCAATCCCTGGCGAAGACTACCACCACTCGAACAAAGCGTGCGTGTAAGCAGAAGCTGAATTTTACCTGCACAGCTTAAAAAGGAATGAATGTAGCTTACTCAGCCAAACACTCATCCGCTTCCAATTCAGAATCTTCTCTTCAATCATCCACGAACTCAAAAAGACACTTTTACATTGTTTCCTCTTCACAAATACCTTTTACCATCTCCGCTCTCCATACTCACTTTTCTCGTATCATTCTCACAATCCCATCAAACCACCACCTTTCCTAAAATCACCCTTATCTTTCTTTCTCTCAAATACTCGACTCAATCACCTCGACACCTCTTCACTTTTATCAAAACACTCCACCCACACGAACTCCACAGCCATCAGCAACTTACCTCTACCCTTCTAGGTATGATGGAACCTCTCTCTAAATTTCTCTAGCTAAATGTGGAACAACTTGTAAGATATGATATGAGCAGTATAGCCTGATGAAGCAATAAATCTTCTACATTTTCCCACTCCTTCATGTATGGAGTGTTGAAATTAAAGACATGCAAGAGCGGAAGGAGCGCCCCCCCAACAGGAGTTTTTTTCAGCTACAGAACTTGGAACCAGGCTCCTTCGATGGGCAAAGACATAAGAGATGTATGAGGAAAGAGTGAAAGTTAAAATTTCCATCTCTACACTTGGATTTTAAGCATTAGAGTCGGCACAGCTGGACAAATCCTAGGAATTGGTTTGATCGGCACAAGAAGTGTTCTGGAAGACAATACACAGGCTGAAAATAGCAGGTATTTTTTCCCAGGTCTGCACAGGATGGCTGTGGATGGCCGCGCCGCTGGCCCCAAAGTACGATCTAAGGTTGAGGTCAAAAGAAGCCTTCCCGTCTAGGTGCTACATATAATTACACATATTTACCTACCCAAGGCTGCTGTGATCCGCTGAGATGTGGAATAGGACAAACAGGGCGGGAAACCAATCTCATGGCTTGGAGGCGGGAGAAAGCCGCTGACTGGAGCACAATTCCTCTACCTATAAGCAGCATTATAGGAGGAGGACTTCGATTCGTTCGTATTAGTTAATTACATGGAAGGTCTACGTATTATCTTCTGGCAAAGATTGTTTAAAATCAAGTTTTGACCAGCAAATAGGGTTTTGAACCTCCTAAATTAACCGATTTGGACAATGGTATGGCCAGGATGTGCGGTGGTAAACTGTGAATCGTAGTCCTCAAATCTATCATCCCGCCGAGCTGGTTCCGGTTACTGGCCCCCACCGGCTGACTCGGAGCTTTCCAAACCTCATGATCATGTGCTTCCAGCTAGGTCACTTTAGACCAAAAACAGTAATGTGACTGAGCTGATCAGTGTACTTCTCCGTCAGTGACTCGCCTAAAAATTCTACCCGGAGCAAACCGATTCTAGTGCATTTATATGGGTCTTTTAACGCTTGGTCGACGTGATAAAAGCTTCCAAGAATGGCTGTGACCCTTGGAGCTCAGCCAGGACTAGTGCGGGGTCAATGGCGCGTGTTTGCATCCATGGCATGCTACTCATGTTTGGGTTGCATGTTACATCCAGGCCGCATTTTCAAAATACGGATAGCTTTGTAATATTGATGAGAGACTTTTCCCTTCTTTCCCTTTCCGGGAGAGTAGGAACATCAGGGAAAGCTATCCACGCAGGGAGAAAGAGACCCAAGTCTGATCTCCTGAACCCACTGCTTGGTATAACATTTCCGCCTCCAACATCTGTGGCAGTGATGTGTGAAACCAAGGTCTGTCAAGAATAGGGCCTTTATAAATGTCAAGAATAGGGGGTTGATAAATGCACACCAATTTTTTTTGGCGTGTGGGAGTGCACACCAAACAATTGGCGTGCGGGTCCCACACGCCAATTTTGTTTGGCATGTAGGCCCCGCACGCCAATTTTTTTTTTTGTTGGCGTGCGGGTCCCACAAGCCAAATTGTTGGTGTGTGGGACTTGCTCACGTAATCAACCTGGTGGACCGGTTTGATTAAATTAGGGAAATCTTGTCTGCTGGCCAGGAGGAGTTCCTCCTGGCTGACAAGGTTATACAACCTTGTCAGCCAGGAGGAACTCCTCCCGGCTGATGAGGTTATACAACCTCATTGGCCAACTCCTCCACTGCCAGCATAATTACCTAGGATGAAGTCATCCCAGTTAAACTGGGATGAACTCAACCAAGTTAAACTTGGTTGAGATCAACTGATGAAATATAAATCTAAGGGACCCCCCATGTTTTTATATTTCATTGGTTGAGGTCAACCCACTTTAAATTGGTTGGTCACATCCTAGTTTAACCGGGATGAACTCAACCTAGGCAATTATGCTGGCAGTGCTCCTGGCCAACAAGGTTGTATAGCCTTGTTGGCCAGGAGGAATTCCACCCTGCCGATGAGGTTATATAACCTCTTTGGCAAGGAGGAGTTCCTCCCGGCCAATGGGGTTTTATAACCTTGTCAGCCAGGAGGAGTTCCTCCTGGCTGACAAGGTTATACAACCTCGTTGGCCAGGAGTAACTCCTCCTGGCTGACAAGGTTGTAAAGCCTTGTTGGCCGGGAGGCCTCCTGGCTGACAAGGCTGTATCACCTTGTCAGCCAGGAGGAACTCCTCCCTGCTGACGAGGTTATATAACCTTGTCAGCCAGGATGAACTGCTCCTGGCCAACAAGGTTGTATAAGCTTTTCCGCCAGGAGGAACTCCTCCTGGCCAACAAGGTTTTATAGCCTTGCCAGCCAGGAGGAGTTCCTTGGGGCTGACAAGGTTACACAAACTTTTCGGCCAGGAGGAGTCCCTCCCAGCCAACAAGGTTTTATAACCTTGTCAGCCGGGAGGAGTTCCTCCTGGCTGACACGGTTATACAGCCTTCCCGGCCAGGAGGCCTCCCGGCCAACAAGGTTGAATAACCTTGTGAGCCAGGAGGAACTCCTCCCAGCTGTCAAGGTTGTGTAGCCTTGTTGGCCAGGAGGAACTCCTCCTGGCTGGCCAACAAGATTTCCCACACCCCAATATTTCTGGCGTGCGGGCATGTGCTCACGTAATCAAACCAGTACACCGGTTTGATTAGGTGAGCAAGTCCCACACGGCAAAAAAATGGCGTGTGGGACCCGCACACCAAAGAATTGGCGTGCGGGGCCTACACGCCAAAAAAAATTGGCGTGTAGGCCCCCCACGCCAAAAAACAATTGGCGTGTAGGCCCCCCACGCCAAAAAAACATTGGCGTGCGGGTTGGCGTTGGTGTGTGCCATTGCCATGCATTTATCAACTCCCTCAAGAATAGGATGACACTCTTCAATGTGAGGGAATTGCTCTTAACAAGATGGATATGCATGTATACAGTCCACCAAATTACCTTCTGGACCAGGAGAAACTCTTTCTGGTTGATGTGGATGTATCAGCTCTTCAATCTGGAGGAATTCCTCCTGATTGATGAGGTTTTATCACAGCTTCAATCAAGAGGACCTGGAATTCCTCCTGGTTGATGAATTTGGGAACTGATAATGTGTAATGGTTGTAACTAAAGCATGTTGATGAATGTAGAAAGATGGTGTAACTGGTAAAGATCCCCTTTTCAAAGGATAAACCACTTGATACATATTTATTTCAATCAAGTACAGGATCCTAATTGAGCAGAGTGACCAGCTTTGACCTCAGAAAGGGGAATTTATCACTCCTGCTATATTAAAAGTAACTGCAAAATAACTAATTGGTGTCACCCGCATCACAAATCCTCATTTATGATGAGGGTGAAACCAATTAGGTAAGGATTGTGAATTGATTGAAATTTATAGGAGCTCTCCGAACTTTCTGGGGCACCTGAGGTACCCCCCTTTGAGTTTGGCAACTGATTAAATGACATGGGTTTGAAAAATGGTAGCAATGTTGGGTTAAGCCTTGTACAAACTCAGAAAACTGTCAACTGTCAGGGGCACCTGACTGACCCCCCTTTAATTAGTTTTCTTGATTGG
This sequence comes from Puccinia hordei, assembly GCA_007896445.1. Lineage (NCBI taxonomy): Eukaryota > Fungi > Basidiomycota > Pucciniomycetes > Pucciniales > Pucciniaceae > Puccinia > Puccinia hordei. The sequence continues at coordinate 188,712 of RDRW01000378.1, forward strand.
TGTTAACCTCATCACTACTCTTATAGTATAGCAGGAGTGATAAATTCCCCTGTCTTAGGTCAAAGCTGGTCCACTTTGCTCAATTAGGATCAATTTTTTTTCTTTCCTTTTTTTCCTTTTTTTTTTTTTATAAACAAAAAGCAGTTAGCGTAGAGCTAAACTCACAGTTAGCTCACCACAATAGGGTACTCCGCTAACAGTTAGCATAGCTGAGAAGAGTGCTACGCTAACAGTTAGTGTAGCTGAAAAGAGCGCTACGCTAACAGTTAGCGTAGCTGAAAAGAGCGCTACGCTAACAGTTAGCGTAGCTGAAAGGAGCGCTACGCTAACAGTTAGCGTAGCATTTGTTCCAGCTAACACCGCTACAAATCAGCTAACAGGTAATCCCTGTAGCGTTCACTTTTTTGTTTTGAAGTCGCTAACGCTACGCTACCCACTATTTTTTTTTTTGACAAATTGTTTTTAGCGTTAGCTGAAAAAAAAATCAGCTAACAGTAACTTTGTGTTAGAGTAGCAACAAAAGCTAACATTACGCTACGCTACAGCTATTGTTAGCATAGGGGGCCCACCGTTGGATAAACCCATTACAGAGGTTCTGAGTGAACCCTATTATACATGGTAAATGTCTGCCCAGCTAATGAAAGTGGAAGTCAGGGATGTAGCTGCTAATTATGAGAATTCAGCTCTGCTTTCTTCTATCATTGTAGATGGACTGCAATAAAAAAACAGTAATACTTTCCAAGTTGGCTTACTGGTCACCACAGTATTCAAGAAAAATCAGACTATCTGAAAGGCTATTTTCAGGGCGTTGATAAACGCAGGCCAAGCGCGCACGCCAACGCCAGCCCGCACGCCATTTTTTTTTGGCGTGCGGGGCCTACACGCCCTTTTTTTTTGGCGTGTAGGGTCTACACGCCAAAAAAAAAGGGCGTGTGAGACCCACACGCCAAAAATGGCGTGCGGTTCCCACACGCCTTTTTTTTTTGGCGTGTGGGCCCCGCACGCCAAAGAAAATTGGCGTGTGGGACCCGCACGCCAATTGTTTGGCGTGCGCTCCCACACGCCAATCGTTTGGCGTGTGGGAGCGCACGCCAAACAATTGGCGTGCGGGTACCACACGCCAATTGTTTGGCGTGTGGGGGGATATCGCCTGCGATATCCCCATACACATAATACATACATGTATTATGTGTATGGGGATATCGCATGCGATATCCCCTCGCTCACGTAATCGAATGGTAGGAACCATTCGATTACGTGAGCGAGCCCGCCGAGTCTGATTCCTTTCAGGAATCAGACCGTCGGTCTGGTTGTTTTCAACCAGAACGACCACGAATTCGAGACACCACCACCCAAAAAAAAATGTGAGTAACAAAAAAAAAAAAAAAAAAAAAAAAAAAAAAAAAAAAAAAAAAAACAAAAACAAAAAACATAAAAAAAACAAAAACAAAAACAAAAAACATAAAAAAAAAAAAACATAAAAAAAAAAAACAAAAAAAAAATGAGAAATAAAAAATGAGGAAAAAACCCCAAAAAAACCAAAAAAAAGGTTTTTTTTGGGGTTTAATTTTGTGGGAGAAAAAAAGCCCACAGGCCCAGGGCCCCAAGGCCCAACTGGCCCAAAGACAGGGCCCAATGGCCGTCAGAAGGGGCCCGCCTCTGCCCATCACCTCCAGTGGGCCCACAGGCCCACTTTGATGCTCCAAAGGGGCAATAAAACATTCAAAGGGGCCATTCAAACCCCCCAGGCAGCTCAAAGGGCCCCGTATAAGCCCCAGACGCACTCCATCCCCCCCAAAAGTGGCCCAATGGGCCCATCTCAAACACATTCATTCCCCCACATCTCTTCCATTTTTTTTTTTAAATTTTTTTTTACCATAGATAGTAACACTTGCTGACATACTCTCCCATTCATATGCTAACAGATTCCGCACAAATCACCAACTTGACTTCAACAATCAACAATGTCTTCACATCAGACCTGTGAACTAGGACGTGAGATTCATTCCTTTATTTTGTGTATAATATAAGTAGCTGGCTCACTCCCACCCACCCTCCCACCATTACACAGGTTTGGATCTCTGGGAAAAATGCACAGAGCTGGCGCGGCACCCTGCGTTGAAACCAGATGAACGTGAAAACATGGAGAATTGGGCCTCTAAAATAAAGGCTGAATACGAGCAGTCAGACGATGAGAATGAACAGGTCTCCAGAACCCCGGCCCCGGCTAAAAACACCTTAGGCGCCACTAGGCCTGCTCCACCACAGTCCCACCCCCGCCCTGAATTTGCAACCGACTCAATGGCATACTTATATGCACCCACTCCTGATCACCTACCTCCAGCAACCAACCCAATCCCCACCCTCAATCAATTTGCAAACCAAATAAACAAGGATGTTCAATATGGTCAGCCCAACACAACAAACCCAGCTGATGGATCCCCACGTCGAAGCGGAGAGATGCGGACAGATGTCGAAGGCCACAAGACAACCCTCAACACCTTTGGCCAGTCTTTCTTTCAAAGCGTACAAACGGCCCAACAACTCATTGGCCAGAAGTCCTCCAAAGCCCCCAATGCGGACGGGAGACAAGAAATTAACAATCCAGCCATCCGGGAAAGCTCTGAAGACCCTGACGCAGAGGGTGAAACAGATGACTCTGAAGATGGTGCAGAAGACCAGCAAGTCCTCCAACGATTCCTTCATGGACGTCCCAAACCTACCTTCCACCAGGAGCCAGTCCATGAACCGGTGCCACAACAAACCCGATATTGCTATGACATGGTACAAATTGAAGATCCTACGGTTGAAGACCCTACGAGCAAAAAGGCGCGCCTGGACAACTCTGCTTCTTCTTCTAAAAATACAGGCCCCATGTATAATTTCTTCACCCCTCATCCCACCTCTCACGAATTCATCACTGCGCAATCACTGCAAGGCCTCAGAATTCCACGGAACCCCCCTGTTGCTGGGCCATCAACAGTCAAGCCACCTACCCAAAGACCACCGGGCGAATCAATTCCTCCTCCCCCTGTCCTGACGCCTCCTTGTAAGTCACTCCCCATTGCTTATGCACACCCATCTTGTAATTAACATCCCTCCTTTGCGCACAGCTATGGGTCTATTTATCCCTGGCCCAATGCTTCCAAAAGCATTGGCAGATGATTTGAATGAAAATTTGGCGGGTGGAATTGTGTGGTCACACCGTTCAGCCGAGAAAATGATTGAAAACATAGCATTCATCCTCACACACCTCCCCTCAATGGTCACACCACATCCAACGATGCCACAGGAGTTCAGCCGAGTTGTTTGGAGGGAAGTGGATACACTTCTGAAGGCATGCAAATCTGGTAAATACTCACTTTTTGTATCACTTGTTCATACATCACAAAGGCTGATATTTGTGTGGTATGCAGAGAGAATTCTTAACCCCACTCAACCTGGTGCTCTCTCTCTGATAACTCCTGAAGTTGTCAACATGGCACAGCTCGAGGCTTCCCAGGAGAACCGGAAGGCGCCGCTGTCCAAACGTGTCCAGACCCACACACTTGCGGCGAATCTGGCCTCATACTTCTCTCCAAGTGACCACGCTTATCTCTGGCTTAAAAGTGCTTTGCAAGACTGCTGGGCCCTTCGACACATGGAGCAACAGGGCAGTGAATGGCAGCCTCTCCCCCTGGACAAATCTTTGGTGCATACTGCCCATCTTGCATTCCAACGAACTTATGAAAACCTTGGAAGTCACGCAAAGGATGGATCAAGCCCCCAACCAAACACCTCCGGTCTCAAGGTCCTTGGTCTATACTTCACGGGGGCTATGTCAGCCTTGTGTTACATCTGCGGTCTCCAGGCACCAACAAGACCAAAGTATAAAAAGCTTGATGAGTGTTCAACATTAAACACGCGGGAGCAAATGCGGATGCTTGCTGGTCTCCTGGTTTTTGGTCCAACAACCGCCTTTGTCACTAACAAATACGGGTCCGAACGTCCGACTACTTCAAATGCTTCGGCCTTATTGGAATTTGGCGCCAATGTTCTGAAACATAAGGTTGATAGTGGTAATACTTCAGTGATGCCTCACGGGACTTTGGATAACCTCCGATTATACTTTCTCAACTTTTTGTGCTCCATGGGATTTAACCGGATTGGTCATGATGGTTTGCAATGGTTGATTGGAAAAAAACCCATGAAGAGTTTCACAAATCTTTTTCTATTCAAAACCTCCAAATTTTGTTTTCCCAAGATATAGAAATAGCTGTAGCCAACTACCACTTCTGATATATGTACCGGGGGTTGTTTTTTCTTTGGTTTCCCTTTTATTTCTCATTCACATGTCCTTGAGTTGTAATTTCCACCACTGTCTTGCTCATCCACTTGAATGAAACATCAGACTTAAGTGTTTTTTGCAATATAACCCAAACAGAGTATTATTAATAGGCATCCAAGGAGTACTCATGTGGGTTTGTGGTTTCTACCTTATTGAAGGTAGGTTGTGGCCAATTCTTGATGATATATCAGCATTAAACTATAGATTATCCAGAATTGGGCTATTGGGATTCCTTAGTGGTATCATAATTATTATAGGGCATTAAGGAACAAACCCGGTTTTTCCGCGTTTACACACAGTTTTACGCAGCGGCAACCTCAAATTTGCTGCGCAGCACACCCGGTTTTCCGCTTTTAAACCCTTTTTTTGATTTTTTTTTGCGGGCGGATTTTGAATTTTTTTCAACATTTGACAAATGTTTAATATACTTCCAGGGGTGTAGAAATTTATGGCTATTTTTATTTCCCAAAAAAACAATGTCTTCTATTTTTTTTTGCCCATTACATATCAGTTCAGGAATGTAATTCAGGCGTATATTCACCATTTGTAAGCATTTTCTAGCTGTTATCAGTAGTGTTGATAACATTTTCTCTTTCTTATACGTATTATTTGTGTGCTAATAAATTATTAACTTGCAATTATGTCTCTTCCTTTGTATTTTATTTATTTATTTTATTCATTTCATTTATTCTAGGGCATTAATAAAAAAACCCAGTTTTTCCGCATTTACACCCAGTTTTCCGCATTTACACCCGGTTGTTGGTTATTTAATAAACAACATGTAACACTCCAAAGCATCATGCAATGTACCATACCTCTGTGTATAATTGTATTTCCATTTCTTTGTCATGAAATCTGATAAGAAGTCAATTTTATAATCATTATTTGTTTCCAATGAATTCTTCACCCTCTAAAGTGTATGAATCCATTTAAAAACTCCCTGAATATCTTGAAAGACAGATGTGAAGGTGTTTGGAAATAAATTGAGTCCAAAAATCATCAAAATCCAACCAGTGATTTAAAAAAAAAAACTGTTATTCACATTAAATTCTACACCCCTTAAAGTGCTTAGAAAAAGTTTAAAAAATGTGAAAATGTTGAGAAATCCTGGAAATTAAGCTGTCAGGATTTTTTATGAAAAAACCGGCGGGATTGGCCAAAAAAAAAAAAACCCATGGTTTTTGAGCAAAATAGAAATTACCATGAAAGTCTAAACCCCTGTAAGTATGAGAAATAAATTTAAAACTTTGAAAAATAATGGAAATCCGCCCGCAAAAAATTAAATTAAAAAAAAACCGGGTGGATTGGCCAAAACAAGTAGAAGACACAGTTTTTTTGCAAATTAAAAATTACCACAAAGTTCTACACCCCTTTAAGTATAATGAATAAATTTAAAATTTTGATAAATAAATAATGTTTACTGGTTTTACTTATTTAAAATGCCGCCCTCCATATTTTTGTTTTGTTTTGTTTTGTTTTGTTTATATTCCTTGTTTTGATTGTTTATTTTATTTGTTTTAAATAAAATATCAAATGAGGATGATTGGGGAGGTCACGCGCATCAAATGCCGCGCTCCACGTGCTATTTGCTTAAAAATTAACAATACAAAAAACCCGGTGTAAATGCGGAAAACCGGGTGCACTGCGCAGCCGCAGCTGTGCAGAAAAGTGGGTGTAAATGCGGAAAAACTGGGTTTTTTGATTAATGCCCTTATTATATTAAAGGCCCTTTTATTAATATTAATAAAATATTAACTTATCAATGCGTATGTGTCATTTGTTATTGTCACATCTTATAAGTATTATTTATTATCATAGAGTAACCTGAATTATTCATGTGTTAGTTAATCAACGTATTATTAATTTAAGTATATCATTTATTGTAAAGATTGATTGTAGTTTAATCATACTATATTATCACTCTATTATTTATTATCACAGAGTAGCCTGAATTATTCATGTGTTAGTTAATCAAGGTATTATTAATTTAAGTATATTTAAATTGGGCATTAATAAAAAAACCCGGTTTTTCCACATTTACACCCGGTTTTACGCAGCGGCGACGTCCAAATTGCTGCGCAGTACACCCGGTTTTCCGCATTTACACCCGGTTTTTTTATTTAATTTTTTGCGGGCGGATTTGCATTGTTTTTGGAGATTTTAAATTTATTTATTATACTTACAGGGGTGTAGAATTTTATAGTAATTTTTCTTTTTGCAAAAAAACTATGGCTTCTATTTTTTTGGCCAATCCACTCGGTTTTTTCATAAAAAATCCTCACAGCTTGATTTCCAGGATTTCTTTTATTCATTTCATTTAGTCCATTTATTTTGTTTAATTTAATTTACTTTTGTTTTGTTTATTTTACTTGTTTTACTTATTTATTTTATTTGTTTTAAATAAAATATTGAATGAGGATAATTGGGGAAGTTGCGTTATTCATAAATCATTTACTTGCAATTATGTCTCTTGCTTTTAATTAATTGATTAATTTTATTCATTTCATTCATTCTTATTTGTTTAATTTTATATTATTTACTTTTGTTTATTTTACTTATTTAAAATGCTGCCCTCCATATTTTTATTTCGTTTTGTTTATTTTCCTTGTTTTAATTGTTTATTTTATTTGTTTTAAATAAAATATTTAATGAGGATGATTGGGGAGGTCACGCGCATCAAATGCCGCCCTCCACATGCTATTTGCTTAAAAATTAAAAATTAAAAAAAACCGGGTGTAAATGCGGAAAACCGGGTGCACTGCGCAGCCGCAGCTGCGCAGAAACCCGGGTGTAAACGCGGAAAAACCGGGTTTTTTTTATTAATGCCCTTTAAATTAAGTATATTATTTATTGTAAAGATTGTAGTTTAATAATACTATGTTATCACTTCTTAAAGTCATAATGATGAATTAATAATACTAATAATATTCACTAGAGATCTTAAAGGAATAATATTAAAGAATAATAAGAATGGTAAACATTAATAAGGATAATAATAATTAGTGTTACTTGCAGTAACTTGGTACCTTTAATCATTTAGGTAACAAAGAGTGAAGAGTAGTGGAAGGGGAAACACAGTCTAGCCAAGCAGCTGCTGGGCTCTTGTGAAATAACCGGGAGACTTTAGGGAGAGGAAAGGGAATCGTGGGGGTCCGCTTGACTATCACACGTATCCAATGATTATCATTGAAAAATGATAAGAAGAGGGCTGGCAGCGGTTTAGGGTCCGGGGGAACAGTGGCGGGAATATATGTGGTGCTCCCGCCCGTTCTGCTGGGGAAGACAAATGGCCGGTTATACGCATTGGCCAGAATTGGTCCCACATCCAACTTGCTCATCCATTTTTTCATGGGGACTGATCCACGTGGGTCAGTCACCTGAACACGTCCGTAAGCGCGGTCGAATTCTGAAGGCCCCCCAAGGTATCTTGTCCAATGTGCCTTGTTCTTTTCCATCTCATCTAACACATCCTTTTGCACTTGGTACCACCCATTGGCCTTAGCGTAGGGACCCTCTGGTCTATCTGCTGCCAATGCATGTGCCACACATGCATAACCACAGTTCCCATCACCTGCAGGGTTATAAGTGGAATGCAGGTATTTTAAGATCCATGGTGGAAGCTCCGCCTGACAAGAATGATGAGAAGTTGGTTATCAGTTACAGTCAGTGCATTCCTCCTTGTCCGTGTCAAGCTTGAGTCACTCACTGCAACATCAGGGTTGGTATTCCCCTGTCTTGTTCGGCCAGCCTTGGGTGCAACCTCAGCATCTACATGCCGGTCCTATGAAACATACAATGGAATCAGACCCTGATAATCTAATGTCAAAGTTATAGTACTTACCTTGGCTGTTGGGGGTGAATGTAGCCTGGCCTCACCCGGAAACTGATCATGAGAGCTTGAGGCTTTTCTTGAGGCTTCTGGAGGTGACAGCAGCTTTTCCTCATCCTGCATCTCAATAGATGAGGAGGAATCCACTGGGGGATCAGTTTCTTCATCTGATTGCCCACCTTGTGCGTCAGATTCTGCAACTGATTCCCCATCTGTGGCATCAGATTCTTCTTCTGATGCCCCATGTGGGGCATCAGATTCTTCATCTGATTCCCCATCTGGGGCATCAGAATCTTCATCTGAAACTGCATCTGCAGAATCAGAATCTTCATCTGTTACACCATCCTTACTACCATACTTGGGCTGCCACGTTTCCTTGCGCCGTGATGTTCCTGAACTGGAAGACCCCCGATTCCGTTTCCCAATAGTGAGGCTGCCAATTCGTGGGGGGTGAGTTCTCTTGACTGCTTAGTAAGTCCATCAGTTATCAGCCTCTTAAAAAGACATGCAATAAAGTTGCTTACGCATGAGTGTCTCCACACTGGGTAGCTCATCCAGGTCCCCAGAGGAAGAAGCTGAGGTGTCCAATGGAGCCTGCGCGCGCTTGGACTGTCTCTTACCCCCTTTTCCTTTTGATACACCGGCCTTCTGTCTTGCTTTCCTTGCCTGCGCCTTTTGGATTTGCGCTTCCACAATTTCTGCATGGGTGTCATCGCGCTTTTGAACTCGCCCACTACCCTTTCTCTTCTTCCACGGCCTTTCCAGTTTGTGTTTCACTCGGATAGGATCAGGCTCTGCAAGCGGGACCACGTGTGTGTTTGCATGGACCCTTCGTAATTTTTTCATTGTTGCTTCTAACGCCGAGGGGTGGTGGGACGCCAAGATCTCCTGCTTGAAATCCTCAAAATCGTTGTCAAAGTCGTACAGTGGTTCATCAAGAGCCTGCAATGAACATAGATGAAGATTAGCTAGGAGGGACATGAACAAGTCATACATCAGGAGGACTCACTGGACCATCAGGGTTATAGGCCAGATGCCACTGGACATGGAAATCAGAAGGCTCCACATCTCCCTTCCCCTGGACCAAACATTCAATAGTGTGCGAACACGGAATGCCCAAGCCAGCCTGGAAATTACCTTTGCATTGAAGGCTGGGATCCCCAGGCTTGGTTTTCTTCATCTTGATGAACTTGTTGTACTGAGACAAGGCCAACTTGAGCGCATGACAGGAGATTTTGCAGCTGAGGGACTTGAAGGCATTTGGTAGTCCGGTTAATCCCTTCTGTAACTCGTGTGCCAGGTTTGTGTGGGCTGTGTCAAGTTGTCGGTCCACTGCTGCAGCAATTGTAATGAAAAGTGTTGCAAAGTCGCACCTAGCCGACGTCACATAGGTTTTCAGCCAGCTGTGGGCAGATTCACATCGTGACGAAGTCAGATTTCCTAGATGGGGTGTCATTCCGGCCCACGCATTCATGAACTTCTGTCGCTCGCTCCAGACGTTCTTGTACAGGTATTCGTAGACGTTAGTTCGAGTGACTAGGTACCGTGTCAGTTGAGCCCACTTTGAGTTGCAGGTGTCCTCATTGGGGGCATGTGCGACCTCATGCCAGAGCCTCATGAATTTGGCCCATTCTTCGCCATCGCCAGCAAAGGCTTGCTTGCAGTTTGTCACAATGTTCCGATCGATGTGCCACATGCACAAGTTCGCGGTTGCATTTGGAAAGTGCTTTGAGATAGCATTACGCAGTGCTGATTCCCTGTCTGTCACAAAGACCTTTGGCGCGTGGTCAGCGTCCCATATAGATCTATGGGTATCACACAGGCACCGGAGTACAGTCAGTTTATGATGAGAATAGGTGATTAGTCAAATATACCACCCACTTCAACTTATCAAGAGCCCATGAGTAGGCCTCATTCTTCTCGTTTCGCATCAAACAAAAACCAATCGAAAAACTGTGATTGGTTGCAGTTTGGCCAACCACATGCAGCAGGGGGTAGTTGTTCAGGTTCGTCTTGTAAGTGCAGTCAATGTTGACCACATGGTGGAACCTGCGAGCAAGAAGCAACGATCCTGGGTGCGCAAACCACAAGTAAAGGAGCTTGCCGTCCGTATCGTAAACGTCCTCGTGTGTCCAATTGGATTCGTTGAGGCAACGTAGGAGGTACTCGATTGGGGTGTTGCCAGCCCTCTTCTCCGCCCTCAGTGCCTGCTTTGTGTTGTATATCGTCCTGTTGGTTACAAACCTTCCCTCACTGCTAGTAAGGAGTCTAGCGATTGCCTGGGGTTGCATTCCTAGAGACGATAAGCGAGCAACCTCAGTTTGGCCTTCGACAGAGAGCTTCTTGTGGATGACTACATGTTCCAGATCGATTGGACCATGATTGTGCTCAATCGTCTTTTGGCATCGGAGTTCCCATGGTGCATCCTTGAGTTTTACTGAAGTCGGTTTGTGGCCGGATATTTTGAAGCAGCACCCCAGTCGCTTATTCCTAGACTCTCAAAACCGGATAGCATCAACTGAGGTTTGGTCTTCCCCGGCAACTGTGCATGCAAAGTAGATGTTCTTGTCCCTCTTGGAAGCACAAACTTTCAGAGCGTAACCATGCTCGTGGGCCCATGTGGTGACAAAGTGTTTGAGATCAGTGACACATGTGAAAAGGAATTCGGGTGGTGCATCCATTGCATCTGGAAACACAAGCAGTTCAGCCAGTCTGCCTCAAGTGGGCGAATTAAGAAACTAGAAGAAATTACTGCCAACTGAATAATCATAAGATTGTACATCTTCAGATTTCATCAACACTTTATGCGGTTGATTGGCAGCGGGTAACATTGCGGGGGCCAGCGGTGAACGTCCTAAAGGATTGAGCGGGTATACTGGAAGATTGACTAGGTAAACATTAGGTCTTGGTAAGATGAAAACAAGGTGGAGAAATATTTGAAGACTCACCTTCAGCCACAGTTTGAGGGACTTGAGGGCTGAAAGTTGCAGGGGGAAACGGTTGAGGGCTGGGTGGTGCAGGGTGATACCTGCCGGGAGATGTAGGCGTGACGCTTGGGTATTTTACTGGGAGATTGTGCAGGTAAACATTAGTTCTTGGTAAGATGAAAACAAAGTGGAGAAGTATTTGAAGACTCACCTTCAGCCACAGTTTGAGGGACTTGAGGGCTGAAATTTGCTCGGGGAAATACTTGAGGGCTGGGTGATGCAGGTTGATATCCGCCGGGAGATGTAGCCATGGCCCTTGGGTATTTGACTGGGAGATTGAGTAGGTAAACATTAGTTCTTGTTAATATGAAAACAAAGTGGAGAAGTATTTGAAGACTCACCTTCAGCCACATTTTGAGGGTCTTGAGGGCTGAAAGTTCCTTGGGGAAACTGTTGAGGACTTGGTTGTGCAGGTGGCCAAATTTGAGGGCTAAATGGCGCAGAGGAGGTTATTTCCCCCAGAGATGGCTGCATATCTTGCATGACGGGTATGGAAGGGACTTGATTTGTCTGCGGCGGAGCGGGCACTGATGGTTGGCCAACGGGGAAATTGTGTGAGGTTGGCAGGCCTTGGAAGTGAGTGGGTCCAAGAGTGAATGGGTTGGCCGGGTGGGACAATGGTTGGGGTCCCGGCTGCCAGTAGTTTGAGATTTGTGGTGCTTGATGGGATTGCAGAAACGGATGGGATGGTGGGGCTTGAGTTATATGAGGTGGTGCGTAGAGGGCTGGCTGAGCCAGATAGGATGGTTGGGCTGGATCAAGCTGATAGGTAGAGGCTGGAGGTCGATTGTGATAGTGGGTGAATTGAGGCAATTGTACCTCATATGGGCGGAACACAGGCTGCGCTACTGGGTGGGCTGGGGGCCCAGGGTTTGGCTGGATTGCCAGTCTGTAGTTGTTGTCATTGAAGCTGTAGGTGGCTGGGTGGGCTGAGGGGACAGTAAGGGGCTGGGGGGCTTGGCCATATTGGTTGCTTGGGTAGCCATAGTTAGTTGCTAGGTGGCCTGATTGATTGATTGGAGCTGCAGGTTGGCCAAGCACGTGTGGATTTCCATACGCAGAGGTTTGATTTTGATACATGTTGCCAAGTGGGGCGTGCGGGTGATGGTTGGGGTCAACCTCATAGAATCCGTATGGGCGTGGAGGCTGATTGGTTGCGGAGTTGTAATCACCGGTGTGTGACATCTTTTGCTGCTGATTTGGTGATTTGTGCGGAATCTGTTTGCATTTGAATGGGAGAGTTTGTCAGCACGTGTTACTATATTTACGGTGAAAAAAAAATGGAAATAGGAAGAGATGTGTTTGAGATGGGCCACTTTTGGGGGGGATGGTGTGCGTCTGGGGCTTATACGGGGCCCTTTGAGCTGCCTTGGGGGTTTGAATGGCCCCTTTGAATGTTTTATTGCCCCTTTGGAGCATCAAAGTGGGCCTGTGGGCCCACGGGAGGTGATGGGCAGAGGCGGGCCCCTTCTTACGGCCATTGGGCCCTGTCTTTGGGCCAGTTGGGTCTTGGAGCCCTGGGCCTGTGGGCTTTTCCACAAAATTAAACCCCAAAAAAACCCTTTTTTTTTGGTTTTTTTGGGGTTTTTTCCTCATTTTTTATTTCTCATTTGTTGATTTTTTTTGATTTTTTTGATTTTTTTTTTTTTGATTTTTTTTTTTTTTCTGACTTTTTTTGATTTTTTTTTTTTGATTTTTTTTTTTGATTTTTTTTTTTTTTTTTTTTTGATTTTTTTTTTTTTTTTTTTTTTTTTCTTGATTTTTTTGATTTTTTTTTTTTTTTTTTTTTCGGATTTTCAGACTCACCGCTTTGGTTGATCGAGTCGGAGAGCGGGGTTTGTTGTGGTTCTGGTTGAAAAAACCAGGACCATAAGCGAGCCCCAGTCCGGAAACAGACTCGGGCTCGCTCACGTAATCGAATGGCCCCTGCCATTCGATTACGTGAGCGGGGGGTGTGTATATCCCATACACATAATACATACATGTATTATGTGTATGGGGATACACATATTGATCCCCCCGCTCACGTAATCGAATGGGAGGGGCCATTCGATTACGTGAGCGTGTGGGCCCCGCACGCCAAATAATTGGCGTGCGGGTCCCACACGCCAATTTTCTTTGGCGTGCGGGGCCCACACGCCAAAAAAAAATGGCGTGCGGGCTGGCGTTGGCGTGCGCGCTTGGCGTGCGTCTATCAACGCCCCTATTTTCAGCTGGCCAACATGGCAAAGCCAAATTGGAAGAATAAAACAAAAACATATCACTTGGTTACTCAAATAGATCAATAAATAAATACATGAATATTTTGAGAGAACAAGTGAGATATTGGTACTAAAATAACATAAAGGAGGTATCAGATATGAACATTAGGTACACTATTATATAGTTGACTGGGTTGAGAAATTACATCATTTCAAAGAGACTTTAGTACTTGAACTACCCTTCCTCAAAACCCACTGGTGAGAAAAAAGTTCTTGATACCTTTCTGGTTTCAAAGGTGGTTTTGTACATATTTTATATTCCCTAGTATATAGTCTGATCCAGAGCAAAGAAAAAGATAAAGATAAAGTAAAGAAGGTTCCATCCTAGAAAAAATAATACCCCTTGACAAGGGGCTTTGATAAACGCACACTAACAGCGCACGCCAACGCCAACCTGCACGCCAAAAAAAAATGGCGTGTGGGACCCGCACACCAAAAAAAATTGGTGTGCGCGGCCTGCATGCGGGGCCTACACACCAAAAAAAATTGGCGTGCGGGGCCTACACGCCAAAAATAAGTGGCGTGCGGGGCCTACACACCAAAAGAAATTGGCGTGTAGGGTCTACACTCCAAAAAAATTGGTGTGTGGGAGTGCACACCAAACAAATGGTGTGTGGGTCCCACAGGCCAATTTTTTTTGGCGTGTAGACCCCGCATGCAGGCCGGGCACACCAATTTTTTTTGGTGTGCAGGTCCCACACGCCAATTTTTTGACGTATGAGACGCTCAGGTAATTGAACCAGTCCACTGGTTCATTACATGAGCAGATCCCCACACGCCAAAACAAATTGGCGTGTGGGAAATCTTGTTGGCCCTCCTGGCTGACAAGGTTGTATAACCTTGTCAGCCAGGAGGAACTCCTCCCGGCTGACAAGGCTATACAACCTTGTCAGCCTGGAGGAACCCCTCCTGGCTGGCCGAGGAGATTTCCCACACGCCAATTCTGTTGGCGTGTGGGGATCTGCTAACGTAATTGAACCGGTCCACCGGTTTGATTATGTTAGCAAGTCCCACACACAAAAAACTTGGCTTGTGGGACCCGCACGCCAAACAAAATTGGCGTGCGGGGCCTACACGCCAAACAACATTGGCGTGTGGGACCCACACGCCAATTGTTTGGCGTGCGCTCCCACACGCCAAAAAAAGTTGGTGCGCGGGTTGGCATTGGGTTGTGTTTATCAACACCCCTTTACAAGCTCCACTCCATGTGTACAATTTTCAATGCATATCCTAGCTCTCAATTTATATCTTCCCCCTTCATCAATTACTAGATGGCTTCAAGATTACAGTTGATTTTTTTTTGAATTACAATAAGGATGGTGACCTCAATCTTGGTTTGAGGGTTTTAATTGCTGAAAAGTTCCTCTGAAATTCACCCATGCACAATATGTCAGCCTTAGAGTCATCACAGCTGACCTAAAGCTTACCTTATTCCCTTTTCTCCCAATAAATAATGAACAATAGCCTCATATCTTTTTATCCTTAATCTTAATCATTATTTTGAATTCAAATTCTGTTTCCTCATGAAATGTTGACCATAGCGTTCACTGAACACATTGTAATTTCTCAACTCCTTAATAGAGTAATTAAATAAGTAATTCTACGTCACAACTGGTTGAGCACGGGAAACAAGGCCAGCCAACCACATCTACATGCACCAGGAAAAAAAAGTTGGAACCTCCATGGAGGTGACTTCTCTATATCCCCCACTTATCCCACCTCTATCTACTATGTATCCTTGGTGGGCACCAATGTTATCTCCATGCCTATCTATTATGTATCATCAATGTATAATGATACATCAGAGGAGTTTTCAAAAAAACAATCAAAAGATCCAATTGTTTTTATAGAAATTTCTGAGGCAAGAAATTCTTTTTATTACAACCAATGTTTAATCAATGACAGCTCATAATAAAATCAAACAAATTATAATTTGTGAAATGGAGACTATAGTTTGATCTTGGATGAAAATTATATCCAACCATGGTTTATCTATTACCAAAGTTCTTGAAAAACATGACCATAGAACTCTGAAATAAGCCAGTTATATTTGAAAAGTGCATACATCACCCCAGGAGATCCACCACCCCCACTGCCAACACCTTGGAAGCTGAATTTCTGATATGCACAAGCTTCAAAATCCAAAAAAAGAACATCAAGTAGCTTGATCAAGTGAAATTCAAGGTTTCAAAAATATTCTTTACAACATGGCTAACATGAACTCCTTGTGGTTTTCAACTCTGGTACAATTGTTGCACAGTCATTCAACCACAACTAATATTTTATTTTGTATAAATTTGATATTTTGGGATTAAACATGGAAATAAAACCAATCTTGATAATCAACTTGAAGTAAACAACATGATTCATTATAAGCCATTTATTGCAAAATTTAAGTTGAAAAATTCAACTTTTCCTGTTGAAAAGGAACAAAATTTGTATTACATATTCCTTGTCTATGTTGAAACCTTGCATTGTTAAGAATGATTCTTTTGTACCCATCAGCTATTCAATTTGAAGCCAATATGGCATTGGTTTCCCCAATTTTTTTACTTCCTCCTGGTTCACAAGTTTCAGAAAAACAGTGATATCATATTCTTTTTCCTTCATCAGATTATTTGTAATTATGGTAAGTGCAAGTTGAACTAAGAACACAAGCGTAAAAATCTCCTATCAAAAAGCATCTATGGAACGTGGGCCTTGAATTCTGCAAAAAATCAACAAAAGATTATTCCATTAATTTTGGTGCCACATTGCACATTCATAAATATGTTATATAGATTTTTCTAAAATCAAATTGAATGCCCTAGTTGGAATCAGGAAACACTTTCCAGGTGTAGGATCATTTTTTCCCCCACATATGTTAATATCCATTTGAGAATCACCATTTCAACCTCCTATCAATTCAATATAGACTATATCTCTCATTTCTGTCTCAATAAATTTCAACCTAACACATAATTTAATTTAGACACAACAAGATTTCAGGTGGGGATCAATTTCTTTTTTGATTCTCTCTTCAAATCTGCTTAAATGTATTCCTGTCAAGTCCCAAAAAGAATTGTAAGAGAAAAGATGTTATCGATCCTAATGAAATTTGGCCATTCAATTACATGAGAATTTTTAAATATCCACAAAAACAGCTTAAGTCATTTACTTGGAAGCTTCCCGCATGGAAAAGCCCTCTTGGGTATCAAATCTCCTGTATAATTTCGTGGTGTTGTTGAAATATTTATACCATCCTGTTTTGGTTTTACTGCTCTGAATCCTAGATTATCCTTAGATGATACTTTAGATAATTGTCAAAAACCATGTCAAGTCCTCCGGTAAGTTATGCAAAATTACTGAGAAAGAGCAAGAAATTGAAAATCATGATGATTGGCTTGATGATATATTTCTTACCATATCTCTTACCAATTAATTCTGGAAGCCTTCTGATCTCACCTCCTATCATCACACTCTTTTTTTTCCAACTAAGACCCAAGATTACTTATTATCAAAGAATGGTTGACACTGGTCTTGTATTTATAGATTACCTTTTCAGCTTCCATCTGTCATTTTACAATATCAACTTTGGTTAGAAATGATTCACATGATTTGAAAAATCTCATTCTTTTTCCATGAATAATCAATAAATTTTGGATTCAAACAAAACAATTTTGCCATATCCTATGATCTTATGTCAAACCCCAATCTTAATTACCCAATTACTCATAAGCCGGCCAGGCTTTTCTGTTTTAGATTAAGCCCGCCGGGCTTAAACAGAACCCTTGATTTTCCTTGTTTTCCTGCACATACAATATTTTTTTTTAGTTCAAGCATCCTTAAGCCCGCCGGGCTTAATATCAATGAATTTTGGATTAAAACCAAACAATTTTGATGTATTCTATTATTTTATGCGGGACCCAATCATACTTACCTAGTGACGCACAAGCCCACCAGGAATATCTTTTTTAGATTAAGCCCGCCGGGCTTAAAAACACCCCTGTGCTTCCTTGTTGCCCTACACTCAAAGTCTTTTAGTCCAAGCATTCTTAAGCCCGCCGGGCTTAATATCAATCAATCTGGATTCAAAAAAAAATTGTCCAGATTCTATGATTTTATGTGTTTCCCAAAACTTATTTAATTGGTGAGACATAAAACTGCCACAATTTTCTGATATAGATTAAGCCCGCCGGGCTTAAATCCTAACTGAGCTTGTCATTTTTGGCCTGACCCTCGATTTTTTTTGGTAAAACCATCCTTAAGCCCGCCGGGCTTAATCACTAAGATGAAGCCCCAGCTCATAATTATACTTTTATGCTACAGTACGAGTGGAAATTTCAGATCTTCCAGGAATTTTTGAAGAGATATTTATCAAGGGAAAATAAAGAGGATGTGGACAGGAATTCTGGATACTAAGACCTGAGTCAGGAGAAAACAAAGAAATACAGTCCGCTAGGTTGCATTGCAGAAAATTACTCATCCAACAAGAAGCATTGACCCTGAGGAAATGCACTTAGATGAACAGATATTTTGATTTCTATATAAACATTAGGTTTGAAATTTACAACAACTTTGGGGTCAGATTGTAGGACAGAAGATGGTGGATTACATGCAAATTCAATCTTTATGGGGAGAATTGAGTGACAGGAAGTGAAAGGCGTGATAAATACGGAAACAGAGAAAACAATGAGATATGTGAATGATGAAATTCCAACACTTAGTGAAAATTAAACTCAACTGCAAATTTTTTCATCTGGTTTTTACCTGAATGAAAGGATCTTGAATAACCACATGCAAGCTGCACGCTTCTTGCATAAAGAACCACCCACAAAAATATTTATTTTTGGTTTGATGAAACTTCAATGATTTTGTGTATAAGGCAGCTCAAATATTGCATTAAAATGACTGATTGGACATTTTCAAGGAGAGTGCTTCTCTTTGCACGTGTTATTTTAACTAGCCTTGGGGGGGGTAGGTTAGATCAAACCCAAGACACTTATTTGGTAGAGACCACATGAGAAAATGATGAATTCAACCCTGCAGTATGATATATTTCGAAACTGGATACATATGAGTGGTGTCAGCTTGCTACTATGACAGAGCAACTTGTCACAAGTTTCCCACAAAAATTATTATAAAAAATATAGAATATCAAATAATAGTTAGAATATTATTTAATATTCTGAATCTACACTAAATTTAACCTAGGGTACCTCACTCACAGGTACCCCTAATTCCCACTCCTTCACTATGTAAATTAGCAAAGAAGAATTAGCAAGTACCTTTTAAATAAAAAAGTACTTGCCGTAATTAAATGCATATATATATATATACATATGCTTAAACCCCATTTCCAGTCACGGAAATGAGGTGTTGTGTAAATTAGGAGAGATAGTGTAAATACACCGTGTTTTACTCAAACCCCGCGTACCGCAGTCCGCAGAACTTGAAGTTCAACCCGCGTGACTGAAAGCCCGCGCTAAAGTTGGGATATAAGCCCCCGCGCAAACATTAAGCCCCTTACAGGCTCTCAACTTAGCACGCGGACTCCACAGTCACTCAGGTACACCCAAATCTATAAAAACACGCCCCAGTGACCTCATTACATATGTTACATATGTAATAAAGATCACTGGGGACTAAATAATTGAATATAATGAATGGTATTATTTATTTATACATATAAACAAAATGTATTGAGTAAACAAACAGTACAAACAATACTGTGGCTTATTATAAATACAATTAAGCCACTAGTATTAATCCATAACAACTAGTACTAATGTACTACAGACTGTACCTTAGTATAAATGAACAAATAATAAATAAATATCATAATAAACTCAATTGGTGACGTGTATTCAAAGCAAGGGCTGCTGAAGCGTCACCAAGAAAGCAAAAATGGCCAAAATGTGGTCCAAAGATCCCACAAGTTGGCCAATAACACCTACAGGGTCCCCAGAGGGAACTCAAGACTATTTAAGGAGCTCTTCAACCGCCCAAAGAAGGCTCCTCATGCTTCCCAATACCCACTGACAACCTTACCCACTTCTTATTAGATATATATCTTTATAACACAGTCTGGTAAGCTTCTTAGTAGTTATTCTTTAGCCCTGTCTTCCCCAACAACTTCACAGTGCCCATCCAGCTCCACCATCCATCCATCCAAGGCTTCAAACTGTCCAGTTTCACCCAGAATATCCCCAAGATCCCTCAAGGTTTATTACTAGTAAGTAGTAACCCTTCTCTTGAAGATATTCCCCCATTTCCATTCCTGGGATTAAACCACCCCTGTTGCAACAGGCCCCAGTGTTCCAGGTACCTAAATCCTCTGCATTTATTTGTAAGATACCTTAGAGGGATATAAACCACCCCTGATTTATCAGGCCCCTCTGGTTTTTAATTATATTAAATTTATTTAATATAATTATTAACCTATTTTTCTCTCAATTTTTACGTCACAATTCCCCCATATCTTTTGGGAATTGTAACATTGTACCTTACCCAGAGTTTATATACTCTTTCCATATATCCTTGCACCACCTGTAGCTAGAAGGACTTGTCCTTGGCATCAGGGAGGCTGACAAGTGGATTCAGATAGCCAGACATCAGGCATAAAGCATATGTATCCCTCTGCTATCCCTTTAATCAAGTGATTGATATATATTGGATACAAAGTGGAGAAGCGTGGTGAAATACAAAGACCTTGTTTTCCCTGAAGCAAATCCCTCTCAGGCTTCATAAATTATGATCAACTCTGACAAGAAGTTTTTAAATAAATTTTGAAGGGTTATGTGGGTAATACATTACAACTTTGGTTCACAGAAAACCGCCTGAAAACCCTATCCATTCAATTCACTCAGCTTGGATGATAAATTACAAGATATAACTTCCAGGGTATTCCACTTGAGTTTCAATTTCCCCCAGCACCAACTCTACTATAGTAGATATAAATATTCTCACCTCTTTTGAATTTTGAAGAACCGCTAAAAAAAGAGGCACACTCTGAGTGATTTCATGTATGATCCAGTATTTTTGAGCTCTTAATATATTCCAAGGAATGATGATATCTTATGATATTTACAGAAGATTTCACTGTTTGTGGGTTTCAGTTGGTAACTGAAACTCAACATCAAGAATTTAACCTTACAGGTGAAATCCCCAGGAAATTCAATCACAGAGGAATTAAAAATCCCTCAAATCAATTATACATCTGATAAACAGATAAATTGTGCTGGATGAAACATTTTGATTGAGTATATGCTCAGTTGCTTTGATTTTCATATGAAAAATTTAGAGCTGTTCATTTGGATCATAAACCTCTTATTTGATCCATTTGAAACCATGATTGCCGTGAAATTCAAGCACACTAGCTCTTTGGGCCAAGAAATTTAGCTCATGTATTTCATTTCCTCTATCAAAAGTCATCTGCTCTACAGTACTCTTTGGAGTTTACTGTTCAGAAGCAATTTCCAGTTTCAGCCTTCTCTATCAACAGATACACAAACTTCAAAGATTGGATAATAAAACCACCCCATAAGCGCCTTGCTTAAATACTCCCATCATCCTCCAGACAAACCACCAATTGTAAAACTTGAATTACATTTTATTTAGGATACTAAATTGGATACCATATCACATATATACCAAGCAAGACATTGGTTCCAATTTCTTAAGGAAGCTGTTTTATCATTTGAAGTCATGGTTGATATTACGATCCAGCTGAGCTTGGAGGCCATGATTTGACATAGAGGATACTGTTTGTCCATTGTAACTATTTCCACCAAATTGATGAATCATGGAATTTAATCTCTCAATTTTGCATGGAACAGAGAAACCACTATTAAGCAGTCCCTGATTGCTTAGTAATTTGGAATACCCATAGAATACATTTGGATAGAGGTACTTCAGTCATATTTTGGAAAATTTGTGACATTTTACTGAAATTTCCAGCTTCAAATTCCATCAGAATCCATGATTAGAAAACCAAACACAGTTTCAGGTCGAAATTGACCAATTTTAACCATTGAAGAACTAAATATGCAGGTCCTGTGGATGATTAGTTGAAGTCCACTCAAATTTAAGCTCTTTTTTCATGGAATTTTCAGGATAAATATAGAATTACGCGGATTAGCTATGATCAATTCACAATAACCATATATTTAATTTATTATCCAGGATTTGGAGTTTGTTGGAATAACTGTTACTAAAATCAAGCTGCATCAGTTTTGACCTGACAGTTGTGAATTACTTCATTTTATCTTCATTCTTCCCCTCACCATCTTTCACTACAAAGATTGTTCATTTTTCCTCAGGGTATATTGATCAAAAAATCAGGTATATTGATCAACTTTTCAATTTTTCCCCCCTTTTTTTTTTTTTTTTTTTTCCTCATGCGGCAGCGCTACCATCCTTATCAGGAACTCCATGTGTAATCAATTGTTTCAATTGTTATCAACTCATTTCCCATTTCTCTGATTCACAGTTTTTGTTGAATTATATTTCTCGGAGTCAAGCATTGGTTAGATTTGATAAATTTTGATAGGTTAAATTAGATACAATTACAATCAAGTATGTACAGGAGTTTTTACAAAGAAATTATTTATGTACAAGGAAAAATGTGATTATAAACGAGAACTAATTTCCGGGGACCATCTCCGAGTTTTTACAAATAAATTATTTATGTACAAGGAAAAATGTGATTATAAATGAGAACTAATTTCCGGGGACCATCTCCTCAAGTTCCATAACCAGGGCTCTAATGTCAGGTTTTGAGCGCAACTTCAAAGCAGATCTTTGATGCTTGGTGAGGGAGTCAAGCCATTCACAATCAAAGCATGCCTTTGGAAAATTGGATGGTGGTTTGAGCTTGCTTTCAATTGGCAAAGAAACATTCCAACGCTCCCGGGCCGCAGCACCAGAAGAGCCTTTTGGGGTTGCTGCTATCATAGCAGCCTTCACATCATCAATTTTACGCATCATGCAAGAAATTTTGTGATGTTGCCATGGGATTGATCAAACGGTGCATTTTTTGGGATTTCTTTTTGAATAAGCGATTTGGATCATTTGAGATGCTTCATCATTGGTATCATTGTCACTGCATGCGCCTTCAACAATTGGAACAAGGCCCAAAAGCTTGTGATACTTGCTTAAGGTTGCAATTTGGGTGTGTTGTAGCTGCAAGAAAATTTTGGTTTTGTTAGTCCAGGAATATATTTAAGCCGTCAATTCAATTGTTGCTTACATTAACCAATCTAGAAGTGCGCCAAGCAGTCTTGTCTTGTGCTTCTCGTTGAATGTTGGACCACTTATTCTCTTGTTGATACCTGATGAAATTTGTTTAGTAAGGAGACGTGAATCAATATGATAGGTAAACAAAGCATCAGGAAAAAACTGACCGTCTTCTGAGTCGCTGGGTAACATGGAGATGAATGCCATTTTGGATGCTTTCCTCTTTCAGACCTTTGGGAACAATTCCAGTGTACTCTTTGCATTTGACCAGCTCAAGAAATGTCTTCACGGCCAGATCAAGCAGATGCTCATTATCAGGACTGTTGATTGGTTGGTTGAAATTTGGGCGGAAGGAATGAACTCCGGCGGCAGTCATCATCCTGCGCATGATGGCCAATGTTTTGGGGGTAGCGGATGGATAACCAGGACCATGAGGATACGGGTAGTCTGGATCACTCAAGAGATCCTCCACCTGATCATCAATATCCATGCGCAATTCCTCTTCATCATGATGAGGTAGAGTTTTGCTTTTTGACCCTATCAGGGTGGCGACATGTTGTTGTATCAAGCGCTGAAGATCAAAGTTGAGTTAGCAAGACGTAACATGTGGGGGACAAATGGAGACATACAGTGAATTCCCCTCCTTGTGGTTTTTCATGATCACTAGTCAAATTTCATGAAGTTTATTGGGGATGTACTTACCATTTGAAAAATTATTAATTAAATATATGGAAATACTTCAACTTTGGAGCAGTCATGTGAAAACAAGATACCTCATTGATACATTCTGTTTAAGTGGGGGATACAGTCAAGATACAGTGTTGATATGTTGAGGATGGGTAAGAGATAAGCAAAGGCACCTCCATAGAGGTGCCAGCTTTTTTTTCCTGGTGATGTAAGATTACATAATAAAACCTTGGAAATTTTTGATGTTGGTGTATCCTCCATTGCAGGGAGGATACACACCCTCAAGACACCCAGAACCACCAACTCAGACATCCAAGGATTCAGCAAGTTACAGCTCACCACTCTAACCAACAAAAGGCCTCTTTCACCGAGTACTTCAAGTATTTTAAGTCAGTCCCCTTTTTGAACCTTTTTTCTCTGACAGTAGTCCTTCTCTGTATTCCCCTTATCCTTCCCCTCTTCCCTTTTCCTTCCTCCTCCAATCAAGAGATCAGATCACTTCTTCAACAGGTTACCCTTTTATAACCTTGACTACAAGTCTAAAAATCAGGGCAGATTAGTTTACTAATTCTGTTGTCCCTCCACTGTTTCCTTAGTGTGTGAGGAGGCTGATGCACTTCTAAAGACTCTGGCACAGCTTAGCCAACTTTTCCAGGTTAAGCTCATTGACCTTCATAAGAGCACTCTAAACAAACAAACAAACAATAAAAGATCAATCAATTCCCTTCCCCCTTTCTTTTTCTCTTTTCCTCTACTAGTTGTATCTCTTATCCTTGAAATACAACCAGTAGTTCCCCCCAAAATTTGTGTCCTGTTGTCACTTTAGAGACCCAGGCTCACACAATATCTGGTCAAACAAAATCCTCAGACATCTTGGATTTTTTTTTCTGATCTTCCAGCTTTTTCCAAAGACACAAGTTAAGGAGTGAATATAATATGGTGGATTTCAAAAAGATCCCTAATCAAAAAAACTAGGGAACCCCAGAGAGTTTAATCTGAAGTCAGAATCTCAGAGTGGAAATGACTGCAGCAGGACTTCAAGTTGAACCCAGGTTGGGAATAATATTGGGTCCTGCTTGACCACCAATTTACAAAGAACCTATTATATGGAGTCATAACTTTAAACTAAAGATTCTGGTTGTGTTGAACGGAATGTCAGATTTTTTAAGCTCAGAGGGGTATATAAGTTGAAAGAGGAGCAGGTGACACTTTTCATCTTAATAGTTGAAGAAACTGAAACCAGGTTGAGTTTTATAAAGAAGAAACCCAGACTCAATGATTATTATTTCAAATATGAGGGCTGACTTATGTACCCAACTAGAGAGCACCCTCAGCAAGATCAAGAGGGGGCCTAGAGATTAAACAATAGGAACCACACATAGACAGGACTGATGAAATGAACAGGACAGGGACTGGAAACAGGAAGAGAAACAGGTACTGAGACCAGGCATAGGAACTTGAAAGGGAACAGGTGACAGGAACAGGCACAGGGATGAGTACTGGGGACAGGAACAGGAAATTTAACTCATGTGAAGATGAGGTTAAAAGGAACACACAAGGAAGGAAGAAATTGTGCAGAGACTTGGAGCTCATATTTTGACACACAATGGTGGAAATTCATCCAATTGTAGGGAAATATACAAACTACTATAAGCTCTCAATAAATGGGAAAACAGGTTATCCCAGAAAATGAACCTGTAGCTGTAAATGGCAGATCTAAATTAGCCTATAATGGGTTTTTAGGAACAAGCACAAACCTTATGAAATTCCAAACATTTTTTTTTAGTAAACAATCACCTGTTGTGAAAATTTATCAACACACATAATTGACTGAATCATAAGCTATGAATACTAGGAAAGAGATAAAACAAAATTGAAGAAATAAATATAGAGGATATCAATTAATTGATCAGAGAGAGATCTGATATCTTGTATATGTGGAATTTTTTATTTTAGGAGACTCTTTTCAGCTTTGCATTAATCATGAATTTTGTTCTAAAAAATTGGATCTGTAAATTTCTGGAACTCAGTAACACTTCAGTATGCAATTATGCATGTCAACAAAACATTCAAAATCCAGTTTAAATTGTGTTTTGGTCTTTTATTTTATTTTTAAACAAAGTGTAATTTGTACTATGGTATTGCACACTGTGAGTTGAAGTAAAATATCATCTGAATGAAACACAGGCTTATAAATAAGGATAGAAAATAAAATAAAATCAATAAGGGGCCAAAACAAATGTGTTTTTGTTAAAACAGATATTCTTAATTTGCTGCTGGATTGAGTTTTGAGATGTGGTTAAAGATCTCAACAAGTTTAGCAGACACAAACTCTTGAGTATTCTCCTTACAATTTCTTATTGGATCTGAAAATAAAGACTTGATGACAGTTGAATCATTTTCAGAAACCTTTGAATCAGCCATGGCAAGAGTAATCTGAATATATTTGAGCAATTTCTCAGTTTCTAATGGTCCATCTTCAATCAAACTTGTTGGCCTTCCAAGAGTACTGGGAATGGAACGTTTGCCATATGGATCAGTTTCTCCTGTTTTGTATTTAATAAAACGTTTGATGTTTTCAGTGTCTTGAAAATGACAACAGGCAAAAGACATTGAATCCATATTCTTTTTATAATCTTCCTCCTTGAAATTTCCCCCTTTTAGTGTTATTCCAGGGTAGATCCTTTCCAGAGCTTGTAGATCAAAGAATGAATGTAACCTTTGAAGAATGGCTGAGTTATTTTGATCCATGAAGATACCTTTCAATTTTTTAATATTTCTCTGAAGTGATGAAAACCGTATTATATGCATGAATATTTTTCTCCTTAGAATTTTTGATTACCAAGGCAAATCCAAATGATCAAATTCCAATACATGAAAATAATGATTATGTGAAAAAATTGCACTTCTGTATGCGCCACCACAAATCATATTAAATTTGTGGTGTGCTGACCACCAAAATTTCCTTTGTTCCCTGGGTTCAAGGGCTTTTTTTGTTTGTTTGGGGGGAGGGGGGGGGATGGAAGGGTAAGAAAAATGATAAGTCAATTAAAGCTTCACACAGAGAAGTAATTTTTCTCACCATCCACAAGTGACTTGTAATGTGAAGATTGCCAGTCTGCATCAATGAATTGGCTGCTGATATATTGTTCAATCCCTTTGTCATGGCTGAATTTGACTAATTTTCCATATTTTATTTCGTAATTGGCAACCATGATGTTTGCCAATACATTTTCTTTTCCAGAAAGAACCTTTTTGACTTGATTCTTGCTGATCAATGATTTCTGGTACCACGAATGAATCATTTGATAGACAAGATCTTCAATAGGTACAGCTACCCTGCAGAATGCTTCTGATATTGTCTCTGGGTTGTGAGTATAACGTTGAATGAACCTCAGCAAATCCATCAATTCTCGGACAAAAGAATCAGGGAATTGTGAGGAAGTATTCCTCAAGGATTCCCATTTATGCATGTCAAATTTCAGTCGGTTCATCAGGAATGGAGTAAAGGTGATTTCCATAGAATCTTGCAATATTCTATGTATATGATCCTGAGCGGTTTGAGAAGGCTTAACTACAGGTTTTTTTTTATTCATGGTTGAGAAAGTGGATTATGGGGAAGGAACAACAAATGGTTTAGTCCTCTCAATATTTTGTGCTCAATAAACTTTGATCTTGCACTAACTAGGTTCCAAAACATCCATGGCCACAATTTCCTGCTTGTTGAGTGGGAATGTAGTTGAAAGAAATTCTGACACTTGTCTTAAATCTTCTTTTGTTATCTCCTCAATCTTTGGGGTTTGAAAATGAGTTTCAAGGTTAAAAGAAGAACCAACTGAACTTTGATTATCATCAGATGGTTCTTCAATACCAGAAATTGACTCTGTGTTATCTTCAAGTTTGGAATCAAATGAAAAAAATTCAGGCTTTTTTTTCCCATGTAAACACAGAATGCATGAGAGGAAATTAAATCACCTGGACCTTGGGTGTATTTTTTTTCTTGCCGACCACAACAGATTGAATGTATATCCAATTGACGACTAGGATCATGAGTAAGATCTCCTGTTTCATGTAGTTTCAAGGGAAAAACATGTTAGAATTGAGTTCCAATGATTTTAATTCTTTCAAACTTCTTTGTGAGATCAAAGGCTAAATCACCTGTTATATCCTCCATGCATTTGATCTGTTGAAGTTGAAGCACAAGCAACACAAGCAATTTGATCTTGGGAAGTGAAGTGTGAGTGAGCATCCTGGGACAAGGCCAAGGTTATATGAAGAGTGGTCTATACTGTGATAATTGGTTGATTTGGATGAGTACGGTGATCAGGCTCTTTGGGGTGGAATATTGGATGTCCAAGGAATTTCAAGTCTGCAGAAAGGCTTTCATGTAATATAAAGCAAGAAACTGTATTCACATCCTATTACAGAGAGTTTGATTTGACACCAGTTTCAGGTGGAAATCAACCTGCATGCATACCCAGCTCAAAGGTGTTCCCAAATACAAATCAAATGATTGATGTACATTCGCAGTTATGTGATTTACTATGACACTGAAGTTCCTGTATGTAGTTTTGAAATTAAAGACATGCAAGCGCGGAACACCGCGGACAACTGGGTGTCGTTCCCGCCCGCAGCTTCAGCTGACGAATACATTCGCAGTGACTGCGCAGTCACTGCGGATGTATCCGACAGTTGACGTTCCCGTGCGCAGGGACAGCGAAATGTCTGAGGTCGACACTGCCAGCATAATTGCCTAGGATGAAGTCATCCTAGTTAAACTGGGATGCACTCAACCAATTTAAACTTGGTTGAAATCAACTGATGAAATATAAATCCAAGGGACCCCCCTTGGTTTTATATTTCATTGGTTGAGGTCAACCTATTTTAAATTGGTTGTTTTCATCCTAGTTTAACTGGGATGAACTCAAACTAGGCAATTATGCTGGTAGTGTGAAGTCAAATTTATGCCATGTGACGAGGTACTCCAGATACCTTCCTAGGTAGTGTGGTGTCCTAGAGGAGCTGGTGTAAGCTTGTGATATCTTCTCGAATGCGCTGCAGGCCTTCTCCATCCTAATTGTGTGCAGCCAGCTTGCTGGGTTTTAAAGTCTGGCTACAAGCCAAGGTCTAGGTCAGGCGCAACTTCTGGAAAGAGTACCCCGTTAACAGGAATTTTTTTTACAACTACATGTTTATTTAACTTGGAAACAGGCTCCTTTGATGGGCAGAGACAGACGAGACACAATGCGAATGGGGTTGTATCGCTTACAACCCCTGCAGTAACGTCAGCCGGGGCCGACCGATATAAGAGGTGTCTCCTGGACCGATCGTATCCCGGCTGGGACCAACGATACATTTGTGATTTACTATGACACTGAAGTTTCTGTATGGAGGTTTCAAAACAAAGACATGCAAGACCGGGACACAGGGCGGGAAACCAATATCATTGGAGAGGGAAGACAGCCGCGCACTGCGGAAGGGGTTGTATCGCCTACAACCCCCCGCGGTAACGTCGGCCGGAGCCGTCCGAACTAAGATCGGTCTAGACTGATCTTAATATATCGGCTCCACCGATACTTTGAATGGCCCTTTAAATGTATCGGTGGGCCCAGCCGTTATAAGCTCAGTCAGGGCGACTGATCCCATATTGGTCGGCTCCGGCCGACGTCACCGCGGGGGGTTGTAAGCGATACAACCCCTTTCGCAGTGGGCCGCTGACTGGAGTACAATTCCTCTACCTATAAGCAGCATTATAGGAGGAGGACTTCGATTCGTTCGTACTAGTTAATTACATGGAAGGTCTACGTATTATCTTCTGGCAAAGATTGTTTACAATCAAGTTTTTGACTAGCAAATAGGGTTTTGAACCTCCTCCTAAATTAACCGATTTGGCCAATGGTATGGCCAGGGTGCGCGGTGGTAAACTATGAATCGTAGTCCTCAAATCTACCATCCCGCCGAGCAGGTTCCGGTTGCGGCCAACAGCTACGGGGCCACCCTGGCCCCCACCGGCTGACTCGGAGCTTTCCAAACCTCATGATCATGTGCTTCCAGCTAGGTCACTTTAGACCAAAAACAGTAATGTGACTGAGCTCATCATTGTACTTCTCCGTCAGTGACTCGCCTAAACAGTCTACCCGGAGAAAACCGATTCTAGTGCATTATGGGTCTTTTAACGCTTGGTCGACGTGATAAAAGCTTCCAAGAATGGCTGTGACCCTTGGACCTCAGCCAGGAATAGTGCAAGGTCAATGGCGCGTGTTCGCATCCATGGCGTGCTGTTGAAGTTACCTCAGTATAAGCATACTTGGCATCCGGTTGTGTAGTGATATTCACAGTTGTAACCTAATCAAAACCTAATTGAGATAGTATTTGAGTAGTAAACCTGTTGTACCGGTTCCTATGTTTTTTTTTCTCATTCAGTTTCTTTTTGCTGTTTCAATTCTCATTGCACAACCAGGTGTGCTCGACTTGTCTCTTCTCATCCCAACTCTTGTGTAGTGTCTAACACATCGTTGGTCTTTCAAAAGGTGTGCTTGACTCTTCTCTTCTCATCCCAACTCTTGTGTAGTGTCTAACACATTGTCAGTCTTTCAAAAGACTCTCTGCGCCTATAGGTTCCATAGGTTATGAGCCCAGAGTTCCAACTCTAGGGAAACGCGCTCATCTTTAAACTCACAAACAAACCTTCAACCATGTCCAAACCTAAAAACCAAATCCCCAACCTCTCCAAGACCAACTTTGGAGCTTGGAAGCAAAAGGTCATTGTTTACTATCAACAACTTGGTCTCAGAAAGTACCTTACCCTCAAAGTTGCTCCAACCAATGCGGCAGCACTTGTAATCTGTCAGACCAACCGTTCTAAGACAGCCGGTGTGGTGATCCATTCCACTTCATTACTATATTTTAAAGATTACTTATCATTCATAAACCCCAAATACTTACACATATACACATATAAATCCCAAACCTTACACATATTCATCATTATTATTGCAGAATCAGATTCTACACCCCATTTTAACCCTAGTCACTCACTACAGCCACCCTCAAATTCCTCATGGTTCAAGAGTTACAGGTAAACCAAGAATAATCCAGCAAGTTACAGTGTAAAGCAAGTTATAGAATACAATAAGTACATATTATAAGTAGATATATTACACAATCAAGATACATAATACATATAATATAAAATACATAGACACTACATAACATACACTGCACATGACTAGGCTTTATTCAGTAAAATCTTACATCATATCTACTGTACATAAACTCTACCTTCCCACTACTCATCTGTCACTATCATGACTATTTCATATAAGTCACTTTCCCACTACTCATCTGTCATGTTCTTCCTTTTTCCCACCAGCTACATGTCATAGCCTAGTTGTTCCTCCCTCCAGCCTGATGGCTCCTCCTCTTTCTCAGATATATAAGGACACCTGTTCCTCCCTCTTGTTCCCTTATGGACCCCCATAGCTTACTAAATTACCCCTACATATACCAACATTACAGATTTCATAAATTAGTATACATACTTAGTAGAGTTACCATCACCCTTAGAAATATATAAATAGACATACCAGCTTGACCTCAATATAAGAAGATTGCCCCCTTTCTTGCTTGACCCACTTTGCTCCTGAGAAAATTTGAGAAGTGAGAATGGGGAGAAAGTGATTTGAACAGACTCAAGGGGACTCAATAATGGGGACCGGATTAATTATGAGGAGAACTGATGATTTCTTATTTGCTTGGACTAGGCTATGTATTTATAGACTAGATACAAGTGTTCAATTTGTGGTTCAGAAAAAACAACAATAATGAATAAGAGAAATTGAATAAAATTTAAGAGACAGAAAAAATAAGTTCTTGTAAGTAATTGACTAGACAGGCGTCTCAGTCTCTTTTAGTCAAGCTAGACAAATTAATCAAGATAGGTCACAAATAGTATGAGGCGTTAATTCAACTAA
This sequence comes from Puccinia hordei, assembly GCA_007896445.1. Lineage (NCBI taxonomy): Eukaryota > Fungi > Basidiomycota > Pucciniomycetes > Pucciniales > Pucciniaceae > Puccinia > Puccinia hordei. Next base: position 219,992 of record RDRW01000378.1, read on the forward strand.
TTAAATTTTAATATCAGAAATTGAATCAAGAAAAAGAACAATCAAACAATTAGTGCTAGGAGTTTGTAAATACAATAAAACCTAGTAAATAAAAGCAGTGTTCTAGTTTGATCAAGTTGATATAAGAAAAGGGTAAAGAATGGGATTTTTGAGAGGAACAGAAGAAGAAAAAACTCAACAGCTCCATAAGCTACCAACTCTGCCCCACATTATACTATATATATATATATACTTTCTACCACTCACACCCCTCTTCCATTCCTCCCACTTTGTAGGTGTAGTAGCATAGCTCATTAGTACTAGTCATCTAAGAATAAATAGAAATCAGCCACACCTTTATTTTATTCTTAGTGTTACCCTCATTCCCCCTCAGAATTAGTCAGGAAGGCAGCTTTACATCAGCACCTTTGGTATAACTTACATTAATACTAGTGTAGTCATCCATTTCCCTTCCAAGCTCTATTCTTCCCTTGAGTAGTTCCACACCGTTATATTGGTATCAAACATGGGAGTAAAAAATTACAATCAATTTGTTACTGAGAAGAACAATGAAGACCCTCAAGCTCTTTGGACACTCTTGATGGATTACTTTGAAGCAAAAAATCCAGGCAATCAAGCCAGAGTTTATAATGATTTCTGCACTTTTGAATACAAAGGAAGCGACCTTACTGCATACCTCAAGGTTGTAAATCACCATCTCAAGCTCATGGCATCTGTTGGAATCAAAATGGAAGGACCCAATTGACACATAGCTGAATCATTTGTTTCAGAAAACATTGTTATCAAAGCTCCCTTAAAATACAACACTACCAAAGACTTGCTCCACTCCATGAGACCACTTACCATTGCTATGGTTCAAGAGACGTTCAACAACAAGCGACTTGATGTATTGGCCGCTGGATCAACAGTAACTATCAAAACTGAAGACACAGCTCTAGCCGCATCATCATCATCCAAGGCCAATTCCAAGAAGCACAAATGGTGCACCGGCGGGAAGCACAATCCCAAGTCTGGTCACACCAAAAGCAAATGTTGGCATCTGGCCAACATAAGGGCCGCTGCTAAGAAAGCTCAAGCCAAAAATGCTGATGGTGGCAAATCTCAATCCACAGGCAACGGCCTCCATTGCAGTATAAAAGCGTTTGTGGCAATTAGTACCCCTAACCTCTGCTATCTCAACAGTGGTGTGTCTCACCAAATTTTCACCAAAAAGGCGCTGTTCAAAGACTATCAATGCAAGGTCAGCCATGTCAAACTTGCTGATGGTAAAACTATCAAAGTTCGAGGCAAAGGTTTTGTCAACGTCCAAGCCAAAAACAGAACAATTATCCCCATGAAGGCACTTCATGTTCTGGCACTCAGCGCAACATTGATTAGCCTAGGGAGACTATACAAACAAGGCTGTGAAATCAAAAGAACTGGAAAGCCTTCTTTTGTGTTGATCCAAGAAGGCAATGTTGTCTTTAAAGCATCAATAGTGGGCAGAACGTGCATGGTTCATATTGTCACAACTCATGAAGGTCAGTCCTCAATACCAACTTCTCGACTATCAACCATCACTGATGTAGAACTACTTCACAGACACGCCGGTCACTGCAACAACAATGCACTAAGCAAAATTTTTGGAATAAAAGCACCCAAAATCAAATGTGATGCTTGTTCACTTTCTAAATCTCATTGTCTTGTATTCCCATATCATCTACCAGAAGCAACTCATCCGCTAGAATCAGTTCATATGGACCTTAGTGGAAGAATTACTCCTGCTTCATGTGGAGGAGGTTACTACTATTTCAAAATTACGGATTGGTTTACTTGATATTGTCATGTTTTCATCTTATCATGTAAACCTCAAACTTTCTCCAAGTTTGTCAAATATTACAACAATGTCACAAACCTTCATGATCAACCAATCAAGTTGGTAGTTTTTGATGGCAGAGGTGAGTTCAACTCAAAAGAATTCACCACTTTTCTGAAATCCAAGGGTGTTACTATTCATGTAACCGCTCCGTACACTCCGCAAAAAAACACTGTAGGTGAACGGGGAAATCACACGACAATCAAAAAGGCTTGAGCGCTCCTCAAACAGGCAAAACTACCTGCAGAATATTGGGGGGAAGCTGTATCTACTGCATTATTCCTTGAAAATATCACTCCAACTCACAAGCTTAAGTGGAAAACCCTGTATGAATTGTGGTTTGATGCTCAGTTTGACACCTCTTGCCTCAGACTGTTTGATTGCAAGGCCTTTCCCAATATCCCTGACAAACTTTGGAATGGGAAATTTGGAGACACCGCCAAAGTAGGTCTCATGGTAGGGTATCAACTGGGAATGCACAACTGGTGCATTCTACTTCCAGGAGGGAAGGTTGATTGCTGCCATGATGTCACTTTTGACAAAGCAGAGTTCCCAGGAGTCTCCCTTCTCTCCTCAGTTGATACCTCCAATGGGGCGGAGCTGCTGGATCGTCATGAGTTCCAAGAACTTGAGGCCTCTGTCCTTCCTATTTCTGATACTGGCAATCTCAGTGGGAACAAGAATAAGTCTGATGAGGGCAGTTTACCATGATCCAGAAGTCTCTGTTGATCCGGCCGGCTCCACCTCCGATCACACTCCCTACCCTAACCCTGAAACCCCTGTAACATCCCATCACAGGCTGCGACCTCGCTGGGATATCATCCTGGCTCCATCAACAGCTCCAAAGGAGATCTCATCAAACAGTGACCCCGCCAATATCATTACTCACAAGCAGCGTGCAAATATGGCCATTCTCAACCACTTTGACGGACTTATGCGCAATGAATTCTTACCCAATCTTGGTCTTCATCTGACGGCATTCATCTTGGTTGGTGTTCCTCAGACTTACAATCAGGCCATGGCTTTGAGTGAAGCAGCTCAGTGGAAAGTGGCTGTGGAGCTTGAGTTCTCGGCAATGATCAATCTTGAGGTTTGGGAGATTGTGCCAATTCCCATTGGTCAAAGACTGTTGCGCACTATCTGGGTGTTTTGCAAGAAACTCGACAAAGGCGGTGCCGTATCCAAATTCAAGGCCCATCTGTGTGCTCAAGGTTCTCTTCAAGCCGCGGAAGACATACTTCACATGTATGCTCCCACCAATCAATCTGCTGCACTTTGCATTGCAATCGTTGCGGGTCTCTCAATGGGTCATGTGATTCATCAAATGGACACTAAAAATGTGTTCCTCAATGGGGAGCTGGAAGAAGAGGTCTATCTTCAAGCTCCTGCTGGTCTTTCCGTCCCCGCTGGTCACTGCCTCCAATTAAAAAAAGCAATCTATGGTCTCCGTCAAGCTCCCCGTGTTTGGTACGCTTCTCTTTCCCAATTTTTTGTGTCAATCAACTTTGAGCCCTCTCCGGCCGATCCTTGCTTGTTTATCAGAAAGACAAGCGGTTGGAAGTGCTTTGTTCATGTGTACATTGATAACATGGTCATCATCAGCCGGACGTCCAACGCTTCAAAGATCTGATTTCCGCGCGCTTTAAGATGGAAGACATTGGTGAACTCAAGCATTTGCTGGGTGTCAAGTGCTCTTGCATTGATGACAAGCAGCTCTATCTCTCTCAAGAGGTATACCTCACCAAGGTACTTGACAATCACAACTTATCCAATGCTCAACCCACCTTGTTTCCAATGGTACCAAACAGTCAACTCCTTTGCATTACTCCAATTGAACGTCAGCAATTCAAGCAGGTAGGGGCCAACTATAGGAGATTGGTTGGGATGCTCATTTATCTTGCCGTCTGCACTTGTCCCAATATTTATTTTGCTCTCTCTCAACTGTCCAAGCATCTGGAATCACCTGGCATCACCTACTGGAGGGCTGTTATTCATCTCATGCGGTATCTTTCTGGCACCCGCGATCATGGCATATTACTTGATGGAAGTTCTCCTATCTACAAGGTGAAGGTCTTTTTGGAGGGCGTTGATAAACGCACGCCAAGCGCTCATGCCAACGCCAACCCGCACGCCAATATTTTTTGGCGTGCGGGGCCTACACGCCAAAAAAAATTGGTGTGTAGGGTCTACACGCCAAAATAAATTGGCATGTGAGACCCGCACGCCAAAAATGGTGTGTGGTTCCCACACACCAATTTTTTTTGGCGTGTGGGCCCCGCACGCCAAATAAAATTGGCGTGTGGGCCCCGCACGCCAATTGTTTGGCGTGCGCTCCCACACGCCAAACAATTGGCGTGCGGGTCCCACACGCCAATTGTTGGCGTGTGGGGGGATCCCGCTCACGTAATCAAATGGGAGGGCCCATTCGATTATGTGAGCGGGCTGGCTGACGAGGTTATACAACCTCGTCAGCCGGGAGGACTTCCTCCTGGCCGACGAGGCTATAAAACCTCATCGGCCAGGAGGAAGTCCTCCTGGCCGACGCGGTTGTATAGCCTCGTCGGCCAGGAGGAAGTCCTCCCGGCCGACGAGGCTATACAACCTTGTCGGCCAGGAGGACTTCCTCCTGGCTGACGAGGTTGTATAACCTCGTCAGCCGGGAGGAAGTCCTCTCGGCTGACAAGGTTATACAGCCTCGTGCCGGGAGGAAGTCCTCCTGGCTGACGAGGTTGTATAACCTTGTCAGCCGGCTCGCTCACGTAATCGAATGGGCCCTCCCATTCGATTACGTGAGCGAGGGGGGACCCGCACGCCAAAAAAAATTGGTGTGTGGGGCCTACACGCCAAAAACAAAGGGCGTGTGAGACCCGCACGCCATTTTTGGCGTGTGGGTCTCACACGCCCTTTTTTTTTGGCGTGTAGACCCTACACGCCAAAAAAAAATGGCGTGTAGGCCCCGCACGCCAAAAAAAATTGGCGTGCGGGTTGGTGTTGGCGTGTGCCGTTGGCGTGCGTTTATCAACACCCCTTTTTGGATGCTGATTGGGCAAACAAAAAGAGTGATTGTTGCTTGTACTCAGGGTACATTGCAATGCTCAACAACTCTATCATCTTGTGGTTCTCTTGCAAGCAACCAGTTGTTGCCGTTTCAACTACCAAAGCAGAATACATCTCTCTCTTTGAGGCAGCTCAAGAGGCCAAGTGGCTTCTCATCCTTATTGGCTCTCTGGGCATGACTCTTTCAAGTAAACTTACCCTCATGGTCAATAACCAATCCACTATTGCACTCGCCAACAATCCCATGTTCCAACAGCGCACCAAACATATTCATATCAAGTATCACTGGATCAGGGGCTTCATCACTGAAGGCACTGCTGAAACCTGATATGTTCCAACAAATGATCAACTTGCCGACTTTCTCACCAAAGCACTACCAAAGACAAAGCATGTTGACTCAATCATGACGCTCAACATCAACTGGTTTTGAGCAAGGGGTGTTGAAGCTACCTCAGTATAAGCATACTTGGCATCCGTTTGTGTAGTTATATTCAAAGTTGTAACCTGATTGAAACCTAATTGAGATAGTATTTGAGTAGTAAAACTGTTGTGCCATTTCCTATTTTTTTCCCATTCAGTTTCTTTTTGCTGTTTCAACTCTCATCACACAACCAGGTGTGCTCAACTTGTCTCTTCTCATCCCAACTCTTGTGTAGTGTCTAACAAATTGTTGGTCTTTCAAAAGGTGTGCTCGACTTGTCTCTTCTCATCCCAACTCTTGTGTAGTATCTAACACATTGTTGGTCTTGCAAAAGACTCTCTGCGCCTATAAGTTCCATACATGCTACTCATTTTTTGGGTTGCATGTTACATCCAGGCCGCACTTTCAAAATACGGATAGCTTGGAATGTTGTATGAGAGAATTTTTCCTTCCTTCCCTTGCCAAGATAGTAGGAAAATTAGGGCAAGCTATCTTTGCAGGGAGAAAGAGACCCAAGTCTGTATTAAAATAAAAGAGGTGGAATTGGAAAAAGGGGGTTAAGTGTTGGAAATTACTGGGTCTAATTTGTTCCTCATAATTAGTCTTGTCAACAAACTGTACTCTATTCCACCAATAGTGGCGTGTACAGTAAGGAATAGAAAGACTTCACTTAAAAAATTGTAATAAATATAACAACTAACAAAATTACTTTGGCGTTTTAATAAAAACACTAAGTATAAATATAACAGGTTACTACCCTGCTGCCAGGCTTCTGTTATGGGAATTAATATCCTCAGAAGGGCTAACCAGACTTTAACACGGTTCTTCCAATTAAATTAAGGAGTATTAATTTAATTGGGGGGATTTGAAGAACTCTAACTATAAAAGATAGTTATAAGTAAAAAAGGCCAGTCCTCCTGACTTACAGGAGAAGGTGTACGCCTTGGTAGCTTATAATAAGTTATCTAATTATGGTTAAAGTTGATGGGGGGAGGATGTCTTCAATTTGGTGAATAAACCTCCTCCTTAAATAATAAATATGTTTGGTTTAATCCCTCTGAAATTCATTTGACAGTGGGGATTGGGGTAATTTTGGCAGGTGAATCTGATCATCCTTTTCGTGGTAAGAAGTGAAAAATGGTGTCATTTTTAATTAGAATGATACCATATTTATTTCACATTAAGTAACATAATGTAATGTTTATTTTACTTAATTGAACTAAATAATCATTAATTACATGTACATATAAATTCCTTTGGGTTTAGTGCTTGAAAGCGCGCTTGCTCTGGGGAGCTAAACAAGTGGGAATTAATTTATAAGTTATTATTGCATATTTAATATATTTTACATAAAGATTTACCTCAGTTTGTGTGTAATTTTACACTATAAATTACTATGTGTTAATCTTGGATCTTCCAGGATTTTCAGGAAGAAAACTATGCCAATAAATTGTTCTTTATCCATTTATTGCATGTTTGAAAATTAATTTTCCAAAGATTTTCATTAATTAAATTATAAGTTATTTTTGGTAAAAAATAGATATAATTTGAATAAATGATTTTATTGTATTAGAATAAAAGATATTTAAGAGGTGGAAAAAGGGGTTAGATAGGTGGAATTACTGGGTCTAACTAGCTAGTCACTTTTAGTCTACACTGTTGTATTGCTCGTTTCTTTCTTTTTCCTCTTATCTTCTCTTTTGTTCTCTGTCACCACAGGTCTGCTCCACCTCCCGTCTCCATCCTCCCACTTGGTTCCAGCTCACTGATCCTTGATCTCAGGTTTGTACACTTTTTTTCCTTTTCTTTATATTTCTAGTAATTAAACATCTTCTCTTTTGTTCTCTGTCATCACAGGTCTGCTCCACCTCCCGTCTCCATCCTCCCACTTGGTTCCAGCTCACTGATCCTTGATCTCAGGTCTGCTCCACCTCCCGTCTCCATCCTCCCACTTGGTTCCAGCTCACTGATCATTGATCTCAGCTCTATTTATCTCTTTAACATATTGAATTTGGTCATGAGTGTGGCTTGAACTCAGGTCCTTGTGTTTATAACAGTTATTACTAAGCTAGTCTTTAACTGGTAGACTATTGTACAATTTGGTAAAATTTTAAAGTCTGATTTCCCATTTTTTAAGACTGTCAATGTAAATAAAAGATAATAATAAAAATAAAGAATAATTATAATTATTCAAGCTTGCAGTTTCAAGTATTACATGTTACATACTACATGTAATATCTTGGTGGCTGACAAGTCTACTACATGTATTGTCTTTGCTTTATTTTCTCTTTTCTCTATCTTCTCTTTTGTTCTCTGTCACCACACAGTTATAGCTCATCCTCCCATCTCTACATTCTCCAGTGGTCCCACTAACTCATCCTCAATCCCAGGTATAGCTCCTCCTCCCATCTCTACATTCTCCAGTGGTCCCACTAACTCATCCTCAATCCCAGTTCCTCTATTTATCTCTTTAACAGTCTGATCTACTGAACCAACTCCTTAGTATAAAAGTTCCGCCTCCACCATCTGTGGCAGTGATGTGTGAACCCGAGTTCTGTCAAGACTAGGATGACACTCTTCAATGTGGGGCGTTGATAAACGCACGCCAACGGCGCACGCCAACGCCAACCCGCACGCCACTTTTTTTTGGCGTGCGGGGCCTACACGCCAAAAAAAAATTGGCGTGTAGGGTCTACACGCCAATTTTATTTGGCGTGTGAGACCCACACGCCAAAAATGGCGTGTGGTTCCCACACGCCAATTTTTTTTTGGCGTGTGGGCCCCGCACGCCAATTTTTTTGGCCTGCGGGTCCCCTCTCGCTCACGTAATCGAATGGGAGGGCCCATTTGATTACGTGAGCGGGCCGGCTGACGAGGTTATACAACCTCGTCAGCCGGGAGGACTTCCTCCCGGCACGAGGCTGTATAACCTCGTCGGCCGGGAGGACTTCCTCCCGGCACGAGGCTGTATAACCTCGTCGGCCGGGAGGACTTCCTCCCGGCCGACAACGTTATACAACCTCGTCGGCCAGGAGGAAGTCCTCCTGGCTGACGAGGCTGTATAGCCTCGTCGGCCGGGAGGACTTCCTCCCGGCCGACGAGGTTATACAACCTCGTCAGCCAGGAGGAAGTCCTCCTGGCCGACAAGGTTGTATAACCTCGTCAGCCGGGAGGACTTCCTCCCGGCTGACGAGGTTATACAACCTCGTCAGCCAGGAGGAAGTCCTCCTGGCCGACAAGGCTGTATGACCTCGTCGGCCGGGAGGACTTCCTCCCGGCCGACGAGGTTATACAACCTCGTCGGCCAGGAGGAAGTCCTCCTGGCTGAAGAGGCTGTATAACCTCGTCGGCCGGGAGGACTTCCTCCCGGCTGACGAGGTTATACAACCTCGTCGGCCAGGAGGAAGTCCTCCTGGCTGACGAGGCTGTATAACCTCGTCGGCCGGGAGGACTTCCTCCCGGCTGACAAGGTTATACAACCTCGTCGGCCAGGAGGAAGTCCTCCTAGCCGACGAGGTTATACAGCCTCGTCGGCCAGGAGGACTTCCTCCTGGCTGACGAGGTTGTATAACCTCGGTTGTATAACCTCGTCAGCCAGGAGGAAGTCCTCCCGGCTGACGAGGTTATACAACCTCGTCAGCCAGGAGGACTTCCTCCTGGCCGACGAGGTTGTATAACCTCGTCGGCCGGGAGGAAGTCCTCCCGGTCGACGAGGCTATGCAGCCTTGTCAGCCGGCCCGCTCACGTAATCGAATGGGACCTCCCATTCGATTACGTGAGCGGGATCCCCCCACACGCCAAACAATTGGCGTGTGGGAGCCGCACGCCAATTGTTTGGCGTGCGCTCCCACATGCCAATTGTTTGGCGTGTGGGAGCGCACGCCAAACAATTGGCGTGTGGTTCCCACACGCCAATTTTATTTGGTGTGCGGGGCCCACACGCCAAAAAAAATTGGCGTGTGGGAACCACACGCCATTTTTGGTGTGTGGGTCTCACACGCCAAATAAAATTGGCGTGTAGGCCCCGCACGCCAAAAAAAATTGGCGTGCGGGTTGGCGTTGGCGTGCGCGCTTGGCGTGCGTTTATCAACGCCCTCAATGTGAGTGAATTCCTCTTAAAAAGATGGATATGCATGTATCCAGTCCACCAAATTACCTTCTGTACCAGGAGGAACGCTTTCTGGTTGATGTGGATTCATCATCTCTTCAATCTGGAGGGATTCCTCCTGATTGATGAGGTTTTATCACCGCTTCAATCAAGAGGAACTGGAATTCCTCCTGGTTGATGAATTTGGGAACTGATAAAGTGTAATGGTTGTAACTAAAGCATGTTGATGAATGTAGAAAGATGGTGTAACTGGTAAAGATCCCCTTTTCAAAGGACAAACCACTCAATACATATTTATTTCAATGAGAGGCTTGCTTGAAAAGTGCACACAACACAGCACAAGGGTTCTAGTAACAAGACAAGGGCTTAATCACTTTGGTGGATGATATTTTATTCAGAATGAAAGAATTGTTGAGAATATATCAAATTAGAACTTTATTTGTTGTACTGTCCTGAGGTGCTCCACTAATATTATCTGGGGGATAAACAATGAGTTAGCAGAGGGGGATTGGGATTGAATTGGGGACCAGGGATACTGATGAACATAGATGCATTTGAGGAGCAACAAAGAAAGTATCTGTTTTCTACCAAAGGTTTCTCCACAAACACATCCTTGATTTTTTAACAGCAGTGTTGTAAAAGCACATCATCAATAATTTATCAATCAATCCTTTATTGAGTAATAATGATTCATAATTCATAGCACATCCTAGTAGTAGGAAAGATATAATTATATGATTTATGGTCAATTGTATATATCAAAGTACATATTCTACAACTGAAATATTACATTGTTCAGTAATCTGGTATTAATCAGGTGCAATGAGTTAGACATGGAATATTGGGCATTTCAAGTGCAATTCAAGGTAAATTTCCCTTCAAGCTACAGGAATTGTATAAAATCAGGACACAGTTGAGCCTGAATTATCTGTGTACACTTGTAAACATTTAAATTTTTTTGGGGGTAAATAATTGTACCCAGATTTTCCATTTTGATACCTAGTTTGTCTGGGTAATTTAGTGGAAAAATTGGCCAAATTTCTTTACAAACATCATTGTTAAATTTATTGTGGTTTTTGGTAAATCAAATTCACCAAAAAATGGGTGTTCCTTTTTTTTGCATACCTGTTTTTTTATTGCATACCTAGTTTTCCATTTTTATATCCTCTTTTTATTTATTTCTATTTTTAGGTCTCACATTGATTACCAATTTTCTTTGGCCTAAAGAAAATTAAGTCCCAAATGGGGGCCCTGTCCCAATTGGGGGCCCTGTGGCCCATTTTGATGGCTTTTTGACACATTTCCACAGGTGGAAATATGTGATACACAGACAATAGAATGTCTGCACATAAATTACAAGTTCAGAAATTGTAGGGCACAAATAACCATGCATAAACTGTGAACCCTGAAATTTTGAGCAATAGTGTGGCATCAGACCATAGAATATAAGTGTTGCACATAGCGATGGATAGAGAAAAAAAAAATCTGTATATCTTTGTTATTACAAACAAAATCAACGAGTTTGTTTTATCTTAAATACTTTATTGAAGTTGAAAGAATAATATTTAATATGAAATAATTCCTGATATGTAAGATGAGAGAATTCCTGAAATTTTGGTACTTTTTGGGCTTGTAACAACACAGCTATACAGCTATCAATGTTTTCTGCATTCAGTCCCACATGAAACACTTATAATGTGTGTTCTGATGCCATAATATTGCTTAAAAATACAGTGTTCACAGTTGATGTACATTTCTTTGTGCCATGAAAGGTTTTTGGTTGTAATTTGTGTGCAAACATTTCATTCTTTTTTTATCACTTATTTCCACTGACCTGTGGAAATGTGTGAAAATTCCATCAAAATGGGCTGCACAGGCCCCAAAACAAGGCATAGGAACTTTCTATAATTACTTTTAGGAAACAAACAAGTTTGAAATTACTCAGAAAACGTGGAAAAAAAAAGAAACAAATCCACGTAAACAAAGTTATTAAAGATTTGTTTTTGGTTTTCTTTGCTATAAAATTTTGATGAAATTGCTAAAAGTAGAAACAGACTAAAAGGGTAACAATGTTTCAGAAAAATAAGGAACAAATAAGAATAGAGGAAAGAGAGAAATGATGAAAGGAAGAAATGAGGCATACTATCAATCAGGAAATGATATGAAGAGAAATGAAGAGGTCTTGTAGGATGATGTGAGCAGTAAGCAGCAATTGATCTTTGATTATAAAAGAGAAAATAAAAACAAAAAAAGAGTTCAGTGATTTCCTCATCAAACAAAAATGAGGCCGTAAATGAAATGAGAGTGAAGAAAAGGAAACAAACAGGAAAAAAGCTTCTAATTGAATATTTTTCTTTAAGGATGATGAATGGAGCGGATGAGTAGGAATCTTGATTTTTTAGAGAAGAAGAAAATGAATTTAGATCTGAGCTAATTGGGTCTGATTTGATTGGAGCTGAGAGTGACTTTACAGGGTTGGAATCTTGATCTTTGATTGAGGTTTGATTATCTTTAGTGTGAGTGATTGAGCAGAGACTTGAAAAGGACAGGCAATGGCCTGAGAGTTGAGCAGTGAATCGTAGAGTAATTGATTGAGGAAAGTGTAAAAATATTAGCTCAAGATTTTTTTATTAGACTTCTTGAGTAAACCTAAGAGTGTGAAGGCATCTGCCTCCTGTTGATCAACCTGTCACAGAATCACCTTCACAAGGCAAATGAGCCTGAAATGTGATATACTCAACATTTGCACTGATAAATAACAATCTAATTTTAAATAATTCTTTGGAAAAGAAAAAAAAAGCCAATTGGACCATCAGAATATCCAAAAAAACCCAGGTATAAATGCGGTTCAAGAGCAAAAAATGTACCCAGAAAAACTGGGTATCAATGCAAAAAACACAGCTACATTTATTCACCCCCTTGTTTTTAAATATGTATATATAATTTGAAAAGGAATGTAATTAGTATCAAATTCTATTTATTTTATTCTATTAGGTCACTTGCAGTGGCACCCATTTGGTAAATTTCTGTTACCGTTATTTCTGATCTGCAAATTAAAATATCACCTTTTCAATTAGGAGGGATTTCACCAAGTTGGTGAGGTTTTGATACCTTGTAAACCAGGAGCCATCCCTCCTATTTAAAGGTAATACAAACTTATCAACTATCAGACATCCTCCCCTATTAATGATATGATAGAACCTCATTCATCAGGAGAAATCCCTTCTTGTTGATATTGTGATAACACCTCATCAACCAGCAGGTCACCTACCCATTGATGAGGTGATGAGAACCCATGAATTAATCCCTCATGATGAGGTGATAAAAACTCAGGAATTTCCCCCTATCAATGAGTTGGTAACACATTTTAAATTGGGTGGAATTACTCCTTTTCAGTAAGTTTGTTGGTGGGCCGGATGCATATTTATCCAGCTCTTCAAGAGGAATTGGCTTTAATGGGGAAAGAGGAGTTAAATTTCATGGGAAATATTAATCAAGAAATTAAATTTTCCCATAATCCAGCTCAACAACAGTTCAAATTCAATGTTGTGTGTGGGCCCACAAAGCAACCTCAAGCCATTTTCTAGCCTAGGTTGGCTAAGCATTTTGTTTTCAGGCCATACACACCAATTCTGGAGGGTTTTTTTCCTGCAAGGTGATTAAGCTTGCATTACCCTGGAATGGGTGCACACCAAGGGCATGAGTTTATAAAACCGCTGTTGTCCAACCTCAGTATACTCAACAGAAAAGTTTTGATAATTTGATTTTGTCTTGTGAAGGTCTTTGTTCCACTCAAAGTTCTTTTTTGTGGCGATTGACTGTCAGAATAATTGGTTGGTTTGAGGTCAACCTAGTTAAACTTGGATTAAATGATCCAATTAACCCTGGTTGATATTTTTAGAATTTTAAATGAATGAGCTTAAGGGAAGAGAGGAGATGTGATTTGAAAAGAATCAGGTGAAAATATATGGGACAGGATGGGGCAGGATGGCACAACTCAATGAGCCCAATAACTGATGGTTGTTTGATCTCATTTAAATGGCTCCTACCTATAGCCTATGTAAATGAAATCGGGTTGTGGTAAAATTATGATGAGTGAATGACTAGAATAAAATGGAATGAAATGGAAGAAAATGGAATAAGGAAACAGGTATGAGTGTGATTAATTGATTACTGAATCACATCTACTTCATCAGGGATTGCTTGGTCTACAAGTGAGTGATGAGTCAATAGAAACCAATATATAAATTCACATACAAGTTTAACAGTCCAGCTCATCATATTCATTTTTCTTCATTAACATAAGGTCTTTTGGGTATGAGGAGACAGAATACCACCAGATATTGACCTATGAAACAGAAATCAAACATAACTCCCTTGGTTCTATATTACATCAGTTGAGATAAACGCATTGCAGATGTTCTGAGTGAACCCTATTATACATGGTAAATGTCTGCCCAACTAATGAAAGTGGAAGTCAGGGATTTAGCTGCTAATTATGAGAATTTAGCTCTGCTGTCTTTTATCATTGTAGATGGACTGCAATAAAGAAACAGTAATACTTTCCAAGTTGGGTTACTGGTCACCACAGTATTCAAGAAAAATCAGACTATCTGAAAGGCTATTGTCAGCTGGCCAACATGGCAAAGCCAAATTTGAAGAATAAAACAAAAACATATCACTTGGTGACTCAAATAGATCAATAAATAAATAAAATAATATTTTGAGAGAACAAGTGAGATATTGGTACTAAAATAACATACAGGAGCACCAGGAAAAAACTATTGTCACTTGTCTACAAGTGATGTATCAAAGTACAAATGTCCCTTTGTACTTTTTGAAATCACTTGTAGACAAGTGACAATAGATGTGTCCTGGTGGAGGTATCAGATATGAACATTAGGTACACTATTATTTAACTGACTGGTTTGAGAAAATAAACCATTTCAAAGGGATTTTAGTACTTGAAAAACCCTTCCTCAAAACCCACTGGTGAAAAAAAACGTTCTTGATAATTTTCTGGTTTCAAAGGTGGTTTTGTAAACATTTTATACTCACTAGTATATAGTCTGATCTAGAGAAAAGAAAAAGATAAAGATAAAGTAAAGAAGGTTCCATCCTAGAAAAAAAAATTACCCCTTTACAAGGGGCGTTGATAAACGCACGCCAACGCCAACCCGCATGCCAATTTTTTTTGGCGTGCGGGGCCTACACGCCTTTTTTTTTGGCGTTTAGGGTCTACACGCCAAAAAAAAAGGGTGTGTGGGAGCGCACGCCAATTTTTGGCATGCGGGTCTCACACGCCCTTTTTTTTGGCGTGTAGGCCCCGCACGCCAAAAAAAATTGGCGTGCGGGTCCGACACCCCAATTGTTTGGCATGTGGGACATGCTCACGTCATCGAACTGGTCCAACGTTTCAATGACGTAAGCAAGTCCTGCCAGGAGGAGTTCCTCCTGGCTGACGAGGTTGTATAATCTTGTCAGCCAGGAGGAAGTCCTCCCGGTCAGCGAGGTTATACAACCTCGTCGGCCAGGAGGAGTTTGCACTCCCACACACACTTTTTTTTTGGCATGTAGACCCTACACGCCAAAAAAAAATGGCGTGTAGGCTCCGCACGCCAAAGAAAATTGGTGTGCAGGTTGGCGTTGGGGTGCGCCTTTGGCGTGCGTTTATCAATGCCCCTTTACAAGCTCCACTCCATATGTACAATTTTTAATGTATATCCTAGCTCTAGATTTATATCTTCCCCCTCCATCAATTATTAGATGGGTTCAATATTAAAGTTGATTTTTTTGAATTAACACAAGGATGGTGACCTCAATCTTGGTTTTAGTATTTCAATTGCTGAAAAGGTCCTCTGAAATTCACCCATGCACAATATCTGGTCAAACACAATCCTCAGACATCTTGGATTTTTCTTGATCTTCCAGCTTTTGCCAAAGACACAACTCAAGGAGTGAATATAATGTGGTAAATTTCAAACAGATCCCTAATCAAAAAAACTAGGGAACCCCAGAGAATTTAATCTGAAGTCAGAATATCAGAGTGGAAATGGCTGCAGCAGGACTTGAAGTTTAACCCAGGTTGGGACAGATCAAAGTTCCTTCTTGACCACCAAGCTCAAAAGAGCCTATCATATGGAGTCATAATCTTCAACTAAAGATTCTGGCCTTGTTGAACAGAATGCCAGATTTTTAAGCTCAGGGGAGTGTAGAAGTTGAAAGAGGAGCAGGTGACAGTTTTCATCTTAATAGTTGAGGAAACTGAAACCAGGTTGAGTTTTATAAAGAAACCCAGACTCAATGATTTTTATTTCAAATATGAGGGCTGACTCATGTAACTAGAGAGCACCCTCAGCAAGATCCAGAGGGGGCCTAGAGAGGACACAACAGGAACGGCACATAGAAAGGACTGATGAAATGAACAGGACAGGGGCTGGAAACAGGAAGAGAAACAGGTCCTGAGACCAGGAATAGGAACTTGAACGGGAACAGGTGACAGGAACAGGAACAGGGATGAGTACTGGGGACAGGGACAGGAACTTTGACTGGTTTCAAGGAACACACAAGGAAGGAAGGAATTGTGCAGAGGCTTGGAGCTCATATTTTGACACACAATGGTGGAAATTCATCCAATTGTAGGGAAATATACAAACTACTATAAGCTCTCAATAAATGGGAAAACAGGTTATCCCAGAAAATGAACCTGTAGCTGTAAATGGAAGATCTAAATTAGCCTCTATTGGGTTTTGAGGAACAAGCACCAACCTTATGGAATTCCAAACAATTGTTTTGAGTAAAGAATCACCTTTTTTGAAAATTTATCAACACACATAATTGACTGAATCATAAGCTGTGAATACTAGGAAAGGGATAAAATATCATGAAAGAAATAGATATAGAGGATATCAATTAATTGACCAGAGAGAGATCTAATATCTTGTACATGTGAACTTTTTAATTTTAGGAGACTCTTTTCAGATTTGCATTCATCATGAATTTTGCCCTAAAACATTGGATCTGTAAATTTCTGGAACTCCTGAAGGAGTAACACTTCAGTATGCAATTTATTTATTTCAAGAAAAAATTCAACATCTAGTTGAAAGTGTGTTTTGGTTTGTTATTTTATTTTGGAAAAAGTGTAATTTGGCCTATGGTATTGCACACTATGAGTCAAATCATCTGAATGAAAAACAGGCTTATAAATAAGGATATAAAATAAAATAAAATGAATAAGGGGCCAAACAAAATGTTTTTTGGTTCAAACAGATATTCTTAATTTGCTGGTGGATTGAGTTTTGAGATGTGGTTAAAGATCTCAACAAGTTTAGCAGAAAAAAACTCCTGAGTATTCTCTTTACAATTTTTTATTGGATCAGAAAATAAAGACTTTATGACAGTTGAATCATTTTCAGAAACCTTTGAATCAGCCATGGAAAGAGTAATCTGGACATATTTGAGGAATTTCTCAGTTTCTAATGGTCCATCTTCAATCAAACTTGTTGGCCTTCCAAGAGTACTGGGAATGGAAGGTTTGCCATATGGATCAGCTTCACCTGTTTTGTATTTAATAAAACATTTGATGTTTTCAGTGTCTTGAAAATGAAGACAGGCAAAAGACATTGAATCCATATTCTTTCTATAATCTTCCTCCTTGAACTTTCCCCCTTTTAGTGTTATTCCAGGGAAGATCCTTTCAAGAGCTTGTAGATCAAAGAATAAATGTAACCTTTGAAGAATGGCTGGGTTATTTTGATTCATGAAGATACCTTTCAATTTTTCAATTTTTTTTTGAAGTGATGAAAAATGTTTTATATGTGTGAATATTTTTATTCCTAGAATTTTTGAGTACCAAGGCAAATGATGAAATTCCAATGCATGAAAATAATAATTATGTGAAAAAATTGCACTTCTGTATTTGCCACCACAAATCTCATTAAATTTAGGGTGTGCTGACCACCAAAATTTCCTTTGCTCCCTGGGTTTAAGGACTTTTTTTTTTTGGGGGGGGGGGGGCAGGGAATGGTAAGAAAAATGACAAGTAAATTGAAGCTTCACACAGAGAAGTAATTTTCTCACCATCCACAAGTGAATTGTAATGTGAAGATTGCCAGTCTGAATCCATGAATTGGCTGCTGATATATTGTTCAAATCCTTTTTCATCACTGAATTTGAATAATTTTCCATATTTTATTTTGTAATTGGAAACCATGATGTTTGCCAATACACACTTGTTTCCAGAAAGAACCTCTCTGACTTGATGCTTGCTGATTACTGATTTCTGGTACCAGAAATGAATCAATTCATAGACAAGATCTTGAATAGGAACAGAAATCCTGTATAACTCTTCACATATTGTCTTTGGGTTGTTAGTATAACATTGAATGAACCTCAGACAAAACCTCAATTCTTGGACAAAGGAATCTGGGACTTGTGAGGAAGTATGCTTCAAGTATTCCCATTTATTCATGTCAAGTTTCAGTTGCTCTGCCAGGTGTTCAGAAAAGTTGCTTTCCATAGCATATTGCAACATTATATGTATATGATCCTGAGGGGTTTGAGAAGACTTAACTAGAGGTTTTTTGATTCATGGTTGAGAAAGTGGATTATGGGGAAAGAACAAAAATTGGTTTAGTCCTCTCAATATTTTGAGCTACATAAACTTTGATCTTGCACTAACTAGGTTCTAAAACATCCATGCAGACAATTCTCTGCTTGTTGAGTGGAAATGTAGTTGACAGAAATATTGACACTTGACTTAAATCTTCTGTTGGTATCTCCTCAATTCTGGGGATTTGAAAGTTACTTTTAAAGTTAAAAGAAGAACCAATTGAACTTTTATGCTCATCAGATGGTGTTACAATACCAGAAAGTGATTTTGTGCTATCTTCAAGTTTGGTATTCAATAAACAAATTTCAGCCTTTATTTCTCCCATGTAAACAAAGAATGTATGAGAGGAAATTAAATCACCTGGACTTTTGATGTATGTTTTTTCTTGCCTACTTAAACAGATTGGATGTATATCCAATCCATCAATTGTATCAGGAGTAAGTTTTCCTGGTTCATGTAGTTTCAAGTGAAAACAATGTTAGGATTGAGTTCCAATGATTTTGATTGTATCAAATGGCTTTGTGAGATCAAGGTCTAAATCACCTGGTATATCCTGCATGCATTTCAAGTGTTGAAGTTCAAGGACAAGCAACACGAGCAATTTGATCTTGGGGAGCAAAGTGTGAGTGAGCATCCTGAGACAAAGCTAAGGTTATATGAAGAGTAGTCCACACTGTGATAATAGATTAATTTGGATAAGTACAGTGATCAGGCTCTTTAGGGTGGAATGTTTGATGTAGAAGTAATTTCAAGTCTGCAACAAGGACCTCATTTATAATGAAACAAGAAATTGTGTTCACATTCTGCTACAGAAAGTTTGATTTGACACCAGTTTCAGGTGGAACTCAACCTGCATGCATACCCAGCTCAAAGGTTTTCCCAAATAAAAATCAAATGATTGATGTACAGTCCCTAGACAAAAGTCTTTGTTGCGGGGGGTTTTTTTTTTTTGTTTTTTTTTTTTGTGAAATGTCAGTGAAACTTACTGACTGCTCTAATCCATCCGAGTCGGACTTCCTCCTTCAAAGTTACATACAACCAACTTCGTCGGCGATCAATCAACGGAAAAGGTAAGTTTCTCTTATTAATTCTCATCTTCAATCTTATTCTTACTGACTATGTTGTTTTCTTCCTTTTTTAGATGACTAGGTGTCATCTCTCAACCAAACAAAAGGCCAACGTTATTGGCATGGCGGCCGCAGGGATAACAACGACGTCAATCGCACATAGGCTCAACATGCCACGATCGACTGTCTCATCGATTGTAGCCCGAGAGGCCATCCGAGGCACTGTTGCCACCGCACCACGATCTGGCGGGCGTTGATAAACGCACGCCAAGCGCGCACGCCAACGCCAACCCGCACGCCAATTTTTTTTGGCGTGCGGGGCCTACACGCCATTTTTTTTTGGCGTGTAGGGTCTACACGCCAATTTTATTTGGCGTGTGAGACCTGCACGCCAAAAATGGCGTGTGGTTCCCACACGCCATGTTTTTTTTGGCGTGTGGGCCCCGCACGCCAAATAAAATTGGCGTGTGGGCCCCGCACGCCAATTGTTTGGCGTGCGCTCTCACACGCCAAACAATTGGCGTGTGGGAGCGCACGCCAAATAATTGGCGTGCGGGGCCCACACGCCAATTGTTTGGCGTGCGGGTCCCCCCTCGCTCACATAATCGAGTGGTAGGGACCACTCGATTACGTGAGCGAGGCCGGCTGACGAGGTTATACAACCTCGTCAGCCGGGAGGACTTCCTCCCGGCCGGCGAGGCTATACAACCTCGTCGGCCAGGAGGAAGTCCTCCTGGCTGACGAGGTTGTATAACCTCGTCAGCCGGGAGGACTTCCTCCCGGCTGACGAGGTTATACAACCTCGTCAGCCAGGAGGAAGTCCTCCTGGCCGACGAGGTTGTATAGCCTCGTCGGCCGGGAGGACTTCCTCCTGGCCGACGAGGTTATACAACCTCGTCAGCCAGGAGGAAGTCCTCCTGGCCGACAAGGCTGTATAACCTCGTCGGCCGGGAGGAAAGTCCTCCCGGCCGACGAGGTTATACAGCCTTGTCGGCCAGGAGGACTTCCTCCTGGCTGACGAGGTTGTATAACCTCGTCGGCCAGGAGGAAGTCCTCCCGGCCGACGAGGCTATACAACCTCGTCAGCCAGGAGGAAGTCCTCCTGGCCGACAAGGCTGTATAACCTCGTCGGCCGGGAGGAAGTCCTCCCGGCTGACGAGGTTATACAACCTCGTCAGCCAGGAGGACTTCCTCCTGGCCGACGAGGTTGTATAGCCTCGCCGGCCGGGAGGAAGTCCTCCCGGCTGACGAGGTTGTATAACCTCGTCAGCCGGCCTCGCTCACGTAATCGAGTGGTCCCTACCACTCGATTATGTGAGCGAGGGGGGACCCGCACGCCAAACAATTGGCGTGCGGGGCCCACACGCCAATTTTATTTGGCGTGCGGGGCCCACACGCCAAAAAAAAATGGCGTGTGGGAACCACACGCCATTTTTGGCGTGTGGGTCTCACACGCCCTTTTTTTTTGGCGTGTAAACCCTACACGCCAAAAGAAAATGGCGTGTAGGCCCCGCACGCCAAAAAAAATTGGCGTGCGGGTTGGCGTTGGCGTGCGCCGTTGGCGTGCGTTTATCAACGCCCCGATCTGGCAGGCCTCGCAAAACCGACGAGAGGGATCTGCGTCACCTCAAGTCAATCCTTCAGGCGAATCCTTGAACAAAGATTGCTGAAGCTAGGGATCAGCTCCCCACCAACGTTTCAACTCAGACTACTTGTTGCCAAGCTCATGACCTCGGGTTCAATAACTGGTTCTCAGTCAAGAAGCCATTCCTTAACAATTGACACCGGGAATGACGACTTGATTTTGCAAAGGCCCATGCAACATGGACCACCGATGACTGGCAAAAAATGCTTTGGACAGACGAGTCCTCGTTTGAACTCGGCAAGATCAGCCGCCAAATGAAAGTGTGGCGTGGAGCGAAGACAAAATATGATGCCACAAATCTCGCTCCGACCTTCAAAAGCGGCCAATCCTCAACCATGGTCTGGGGTTCCTTTTACAGCAATGTAAAAGGCCCCCTCATCATCGTTCCACCGGGTCAACGCAAAGCGAGCGACTTCATCGACAACGTCTACAAAGTCGCTCTACTCCCCTTTCTCAACGAAGCTGATCCCCTCCATCAATTGTCATTGATGGAGGACAACGCCCCAATCCACACGGCAAAAGCAAGCCGCTCTTATCTGGCTGAAAAATCAATCAACAAACTCGTTTGGCCGGCTCAATCACCCAATTTGAATCCCATTGAAAACGTCTGGTTCCTCCTCAAGAGCAAAGTCCAGGAACTCTATCAGCCCCGGACAATTCCTGAATTGCACGAGGCCCTCAAGCAAGCCTGGGACAATTTTCCAGCCTTGACGTTGGATCATCTTGTTGACTCAATGACCCACCAAGTTTCAGCTGTAATTGACGCCAAAGGAGGGCCAACCAGATGGTAATTTTCTCATTTCAAAAAAAATAAAATAACAAAAATAACAAAAAAAAATAACAAAAAAATAATAATAATAATAATAATAATAAAGAATCAATTTTTTCTTTTATAATTACTCTTCCCCACTCTCAACACTCCCTGTACCACTTCCTTTTTTCTCTCAAAAAATTTATTAAAAAATGTAAAAAATTGGTGAAAATTTTGTTAATTTTTAGTATTTTTTTATTATCATTTGTAGTTAAAAAAGTCGTAAATTCATACTCATCAGTCCTTGAGGACCCAGTAAGAAAAAATTCCCGTGCCATTTTTTTTTCCCTTTTTTTTTAAAAAAAAAATCCCCTGACGAAAACTTTTGTCTAGGCACTGTACATTCACCGTTATGGGATTTACTGTGGCACTGAATTGCCCGTATGGAGTTTTGACATTAAAGACATGCAAGAGCGGAAGGAACCCCGCTAACAGGATTTTTTTTTTCAGCTACATAATATTTAACTTGGAAACAGGCTCCTTGGCAGAGACAGAAGAGACACAATGCGAATGGAGTTGTATCGCTCACAACCCCTGCAGTAACGTCAGCCGGGGCCGACCGATATACGACTGGACCGATCATATATCGGCTGGGACCAACGATACATTTGTGATTTACTATGACACTGAAGTTTCTGTATGGAGTTTTCAAAACAAAGACATGCAAGACCGGAAGGAGTACCCTAACAGGATTTTTTTTCAGCTACAACACTTGTAAACAGGCTCCTTCGATGGGCAGAGACAGACGAGATGTACACACGAGGAAAGAGTAGAAGGTAGAATTTCCATCTCTACACATGGATTTTTAGCGTTGGAGTCGGTGCAGCTGGACAAATCCGAGGAATTGGTTTGATAGAAACAAGAAGTGTTCTGGAATACAATATAACAGAGGCGGACGATGGCAGGGAGTTTTTCCCAGATCTGCACAGAAAAAAATTATCTTTGGAGTTGTTGATTTATTGGATGGCTGTGGATGGCCGCGCCGCTGGCCCCAAAGTACGATCTAAGGTTGAGGTCAAAAGAAGCTTTCCCGTCTAGGTGTTACACATAATTACACATATTTACCCAAGGCTGCTGTGATCCGCTGAGATGTAGAATAGGACACAGAGGGCGGGAAACCAATATCATGGCTTGGAGAGGGGAGACAGCCGCTGAATGGAGCAAAATTCATCTACCTATAAGGCGCAGAATTGGAGGAGAAGTGTAGACACGTAGTGGTTGTAAAGTATGTAAATATGTATTCCTCCTCACCTGGGTTTGTCCCGGGATGAGGTCTAGACATTTTTTGTTTTTTGTTTTTTTTTTTAAGTGTAATTTGGCCATTGGCATTGCACACTATGAATATCATTTGTTTCAAACTACAAGTTTTTGTTAAGCTTGTAACAATTGTTTGAGCACTTGGTGTTATGAGGACCTAAGTTTCTGTGAGTACACGGTAATCTAGACAATTTGATCTACTGTGTAGTGGTGGGGGTGTGATGTTTTTAACCTTCTCAGGTTGGTTTATAAATGGGTAACAGGTATTGAAATTGAAAGAGAGGGTTTTTGTGTGAAGGGGACAACTAATAAAGGGTTTGCAATTGAAGGGGGAGGTGTAGTTGTCCTGGGTTGGAAGGGGTAGCGGCCAGGGGTTGGGCTTGCCGGGATTTGAACACCGGACTTGTCACTCTCTCAGGAGTGAGATAATTTATTGCACAGGGGCGACACCGAGCTTCTGTGGGTGATGGTTACCGCTAGACCATCCAGGCCCTAGACATTCACTGCAAGCATAATTGCCTAGGATGAAGTCATCCCAGTTAAACTGGGATGCACTCAACCAATTCAAACTTGGTTGAAATCAACTGATGAAATATAAATCCAAGGGACCCCCCTTGGTTTTATATTTCATTGGTTGAGGTCAACCTACTTTAAATTGGTTGTTTGCATCCTAGTTTAACTGGGATGAACTCAACCTAGGCAATTATGCTGGCAGTGATTGCTGTGGCAAGTCCAGCAGATGTATGTGACAGAAATGTCACAACACCCCCCCCTCTTGCCGCAGACCCATATGTACATACAACAAAAAGGAACAATAGAAAACAGAAAAAGAAGAGAAAAATATATATACAATAGATCAACCCGCCCCCATCACTAGAAGTCGTAAAGAAGCAAATAAATCTGTCCCTAAACTTTTAGTAAAGATGTCCGCCAGTTGTTCTTTTGTACTAACCCAGTGTAATTTTGATTTTCATTGATATAAAGCTTCATCTTTTATGTAAAAATCTCTGTCAGAGTGTTGAGTCCGCTTTTTAGATGCATCATCAGTGGCTACCTTAATAGTCAGATGGTTATCACAATGTAGGTGGCCTATGTAATCTTCCTTTAGTACATCCCGGAGTAAATGCCTTACCCACAAGGTTTGCCTCATTGCCACACCTAATGCCATATACTCGGCATGACAGGTTGATGAAGCTACTGAAGGTTTTTTCCTTGCCACCCACAAACTGGGCAGTTAAGAAAAGAGATGAAAACTCCATACGCTGACCTACTGAACTCCCCGCCCCATGAGGCAACACAAAAAGTCTTCAAAGGTGTTTGATCTACACATGGAAACAAGCAAAGTTTGAAGTCCGCTGTTGTTGCAATACAGTTTATCAGATGATTCCGCCCCTTTCCAGTGATTGATCCCAGGTGTTAGAAATTAACAAAGCATTTTTCAGACATTTAGCAGAAAATGATTGACTTGGGCAGAATTTGAACCAGCAACCTTAGCAGAAGCTAAGACACTATACTAGAAGTGCTGCCTTTACCAACTAGGCTACCAAGTCATTATCCAATGTGCTGATATTTGGAAGACTGTGGATCACAATATTCAACACCAGGTCAAGCTTCAAACCGCGCTAGGTAGTTGACCGCAAAACAGATATCTGGCCTGGTGCCAACTGCAAGGTAAATTAAAGATCCAACTACAGAAAGATACTTACCTGATTGACTTGGATCACCATCAGGATCAGTGACTGCATTATACCCAGGTGGTAAAGGAGTCTTGCTTGAACTTGTGCCATCCCATTTGGTTTCTAAAAGGTTTTTGATGAGCAAACATTGACACAAAGTGAAACCACACGCTTCGCTTTCCACGTTCAAACCAACAATAGAATCTAAACAATGATTCCACATTATTTTGAGTATACCTTTCAGATAATCTTCCAGTTTAGAGAGCAACTCTTTTCTAGAAGCTGTCACCACACCATTGTCAACATGTAGCCATATAACCCCATGTGATGATGGGTGCCGCAAGATATTGAGCAAGTTATTGTACTGAGATGGAAAATAACCAAAGTTCTCTAGTATTTGTTTCAAGTGTAGCCACCAGCAGCAAGCAGCTTGTCTGGTGCCATATAGTGCTTTCTTCAGAAGTAAAGCATTTCCAGGTGGTACAGTCATCCCTTCAGGTGGCTGTATCCAAACCTCCTTATCAATTACTGAGTTAAGGTATGCAGCTACAAAATCAAAACTATGTATGGCCCACTTGTTCAACGCTGCCATACTGAGCAATAACTGGAATGCTACAAACGTTGCAGTTGGCGCAAAACTATCAATGCAATCAGTCCCTGCCACCTGCGTGAAACCTTTTGCTACAAAACGGGCCTTGAAACGTTGACCTGAGCCATCCACGTCTGGCTTAACTGCAAAGCCCACCAACCATTCAATATTTTCTTGTTGGCCGGCTTTGGTCCAGCTACCCAGACTTTCATCTGCTCTAAATTGGTGAGCTTGTGATCAATAGCTTTAGAACAGTTGTCCTTTTCCTTTGAACACATGGCCTGCTTGAAAGTACTTGGTACCAATATAGCATATAATTCACAAAGCTCCAATATCTTGTCTGTTATCAAC
This sequence comes from Puccinia hordei, assembly GCA_007896445.1. Classification (NCBI taxonomy): domain Eukaryota; kingdom Fungi; phylum Basidiomycota; class Pucciniomycetes; order Pucciniales; family Pucciniaceae; genus Puccinia; species Puccinia hordei. The sequence goes on from RDRW01000378.1 coordinate 245,440, forward strand.
TCTTGATCATGGAATTCAATTTTGTTCCTGAAGTTGCCTAGTTGCATCATGTTCAGCACAAATTGTAGTGACATCTTTTTTGTTTTTGGTTCATTGATCAAAATCCCACTTTTTGTAATTGGGTCCTTCAAAGCCAAATCAGCATTGTTTTCTAAAAAACGTGCCATTGCTGATGCAAGAAATTTCTTCTCATGCGGAAGCCAGAACAGCCACCCTTTTCTTGACTCTAAGTGACCAAAGACTTGGCCCCTGAGAGCCCAAACATCTAGTTTCTTCCTCTGTTCAACTGGAACATGGACATAAGCCAGACTGCCAAAAGCCCTGAAACCGTCAAAATGAGGTTTGACCCCAAACAGAGATTCATACAGGGATATTTTCCCACTTTCCCGGTTTGAAATGCAATTCAGGACATGTCCCGCCCATAGGAATGCGTAATTCCAAAAACTTTGTGGTAAGTTGCTGTCAAAAAGAATCATTCTGCCCATGTTCTGGATTGTTTGATTGAAGCACTCAATCACCCCATTCTGATAATGGTGATAAGGAAGAGCCCTTTCTGTCTTGATGCCTTTTTCTGCAAGGTAATCCGCAAGGCATTTATTGGTGAATTCCCTGCCATTGTCACTGCGCAATATGATCTGTACCTTCATGCGGGTTGCCCGCTCTAGTTGATTGATGGTATGGATGATTGAGATGTTTGCTTTGGACTTAGATTTGAGAATCTTTACAAAGCAATATCCGGTCATTAGATTTTTGATCTCAGAGTAGTAGAGAAGATGAAAGAGGAGCATGCAACACTTGTCTTCTTAATAGTTGAGGAAACTTAAACCAGGATGAGTTTTATGAAGAAGAAGATCAGGCTTGATGATTTTTGATTTCAAATATGAAGGCTGAATCATGTACCAAACTAGAGAGCCCCCTCAACAATATCCAGAGGGGGCCTGGAGAGACAAAACCAGGAACAGGACATAGACAGGACTGATGAAATGAACAGGAAAGGGGCTGGCACTGCCAGCATATCTACCTAGGATGAAGTCATCCCAGTTAAACTAGGATGCACCCAACCAATTTAAACTTGGTTGATATCAACTGATGAAATATAAACCCAAGGGACCCCCCTTGGTTTTATATTTCATTGGTTGAGGTCAACCTACTTTAAATTGGTTAGTTGCATCCTAGTTTAACTGGGATGAACTCAACCTAGGCAATTTTTCAGGCAGTGTGGAAACAGGAACAGGTACTTTTAACAGGGTTAGGAACTGGCCCAGGAATAGTTGAAAGGAACAGGAACATGAATGAGTACTGGGGATAGTAACAGGAACTTTAAATGGAAATATGAGGGGAACAGGAACAGAAAATGAAGGAAAAAATTGAGCAGAGACTTGAGGCTCATATTCTGACACATGATGGTGGAAATTACTCCAATTTGTGGGAAATTTTGAAACTCCTGTAAGCTCTCAATAGATGGGAAAACAGGGTATCCCAGAAACCTGAACGTGTAGCTTTCAATTTCAGATCTACATTAGCCTCTATTGGGTATTGAGGAATGAGCACAAACCTTATAAAGTTCCAAACATTTTTTTTAGTAAAGAATCATATATTTGTTTGCACATTGATCAACACAAAAAAACGACTGAATAATGATCTGTGAATGCTGGGAAAGAGAAAAAATAGCAAGAAATCTATATAGAGGATATCAAAAACAGAGAGAGATATAAGATCTTTTATATGTGGAAAATTAATTTGAGAAGACTCTTTTCAGCTTTGCATTCATCATAAATTTTGTGAAAGCCAGAAGGATTGATACTAAAGCTTGAGTATTTCATATATTTATTTCAACAAAACATTTACAATCTAGTATAAAGTGTTTTTTTGGTTTTTTGGGTTTTTGTGGTTTTTTTCTTTTTTGACGTGTAACTTGGCCTATGGCATTGCACACCATTATTCTAAGTGAAATATCATTTTACTAAAATAGGCTTATAAACAAGGAGAGAGAAAAACTAAATAAATAAACAAAGGGAAAAGAAAAATGTGTTTTGGTTGAAACAGATATTCTTAATTTTCTGATGGTTTGAGTTTCAATATGTGGTTGTATATCTCAAGAAGTTTAGAAGAAAGAAACTGCTGAGTATTCTCCTTACAATTTCTTATTGGATCAGAGAATAAATCCTTAATGACAGTTGAATCATTTTCAGAAACTTTTGAATCAGCATTGGCAAGAGTAATCTGGATATATTTGATCAATTTTTCATTGAAAAATGATCCATCTTCAAACAAAGTCTTTGGTCTGATAAAACTACTAGGAATTGAGAATCTGCCATATGCATCATTTTCTCCTTCTTTGTATTGAATAAAACGTCTGATGTTTTCAGTGTCTTGAAAATGATGACAGGCAAAAGACATTGAATACATATTCTTTTTATAATCCTCCACATTGAAATTCCCCTCTTTTAGTGTTATTCCAGGGTAGATCCTTTCAAGAGCTTGTAGATCAAAGAATGAATGCAGCCGTTTAAGAAGTTCTGGTTCATTTTGATCCATGAAGGTAAATTTCAATTCTTTAATCAAGTCCTGAATTTCTGAAAAATCTTTATCATGTGTGGAACTTTTTCTTTTTAGAGGTTTTGAGTACCTAGAAAACCAATGAAATTCCAATACATGATAATTATCATTCTTTGAAAAAATTAAACTTCTGTAATAGCCACCATAAATCCTATGAAATTCCTGGTGTGCTGACCACCAAAATTTCCTTTTTTGCCTCGGTTCAAGGACTTTATTTGAGGGGGGGGGTAGGGGTAAGAAAAATGATAAGTAAATTGATAATTCACATAGCAAAGTAATTTTCTCACCATCCACAAGTGACTTGTAATGTGAAAATTGCCAGTCTGAATCCATGAATCGACTGCTGAAAAAACGTTCAATTCCTTTTTCATGGTCAAATGTGAAAAACTTTCCATATTTTAGTTCATAATTGGTAACCATGATGTTTGCCAATATATGTTCATTTCCAGAAAGAATTTTTTTGACTTCACTCTTGCTGATTTCTGAATTCTGGTACTTCACATGAATCATTTGATAGACAAGATCTTCCATAGTTACAGAAGACCTGAATAAATCTTCTGGCATTTCATGTTGCATCTGAGTATATGAACGAATATGTGTCAGAAACTTCTTCATTTCTGCTGCAAGTAAACCATTGAATTCTGAGTATAGATTATTGATGTTTGTCCATCTTACAAAGTGAATTTGGCAATTCATTTTCAGTTCTTCATTATCCATGCTGTTTATAACATCTTTGTATATTCTATATATATAACTCTGAGAGGCTTGAGGGGAATTAACTGGAGGTTTTTTTCATTGACGGTTGAGAAAGTGGATTATGGGGAAGGAACAAAAATTGGTTTACTGCTCTCAATATTTAGAGCTACAACTTTTTCTTATCTTGCACTCACTAGGTTCTATCAACTTGCTGGCCACAATTTTCTGCTTGTTGAGTGGGAATGTATTTGACAGAAATTTTGACACTTGTCTTACATCTTCTGGTGTTATCTTCTCAATACTTGGGATTTGAAAATCACTTTGAATTTTAAAAGAATCACCAATGTGACTTTGACGATCATCACATGGTTCTACAAAACCAGAAACTGTTTCTGTGTTACCTTAAAGTTTGGAATCAAATACACAAATCTCAGGCGTTATTTCTCCCATGTAAACAAAGAATTTATGAGAGGAAATTAAATCACCTGGATCTTGGATCAATTTTGGTTGGGGCTGACTAAAGCAGAATGAAGATAAATCCACTCCGCCCGTAGGATCATGAGAAAGTTCTCCTGTTTCATGCAGTTTCAAGGGGGCAAAAAAGATAGAATTGAGTTCTGATGATTTTAATTTTTTTCAATGTCTTTGTGAGATAAAAATCTAAATCACCTCCTATACTCTTCATGCATTTGATGTGTTGAAGTTGAAGGGAAAGCAACACAAGCAATTTGATCTTGGGGAGTGAAGTGTGAGTTAGCATCTTGGGCCAAAGCCAAGGCTATAAGAAGAGTGGTCTATACTGTGATAATCAATTGGTTTGGATGAGTAGAAGGGATTTCAAGTCTGCAACAAGGCCCTCATTTATAGTAAAACAAGAAACTATGTTCATATTCTGTTACAGAGAGTTTGATTTGACACCAGTTTCAGGTGGAACTAAACCTGCATGCACACCCAGCTCAAAGGTGTTTCCAAATACAAATCAAATGATTGATGTACATTCACAGTTATGTGATTTACTATGACACTGAAGTGCCTGTATGCAGTTTTGAAATTGAAGACATGCAAGAGCGGAAGGAGTACCCCACTAACAGCAGTTTTTTTTTCAGCTACAGAACTTGGAAACAGGCTCCTTTGAAGGGCAGAGACAGAAGAGACGCACTGCGAATGGTGTTGTATCGCTGACAACCCGCTGCGGGAACGTCGGCCGGAACCGACCGATATAAGATCTCTCTCCATGACCTTATACCGGTTGGGTCCACTGATACATTTGGGTCATCTAATGTATCGCGGGCAGCCGATACATGATCGGTCTGGGAGACAGATCTTATATATCGGTCGGCTCCGGCCGACGTTGCCGTAGGGGGTTGTCAGCGATACAACCCCATTCGCAGTGACAAGGATGGAGTAAAAGTTAGAGCTTGTTAGAGTTGGAGGTTATTCAAGATTGCAAACGTATAGATTTGCCCGAAGATCAAAGGCCTCAGGTTGTCTCTCCGGAGGCAACTTCGGGCTTTACGGATCCGCTTTAGAGCAGAATGCCTCTATCGGGTTCTGAACAATCAGAAGGCAGAAGTAGCTGTAGCAAGATTTCTTCAAGAATTAAATGGCTTCTCGGATCACCTCCCAAGATAATCCCTTCATCAATCGCTCTCAACTCCGGGATTTGTTCTTTTCTTTTCTTTTGTATTTTATTTTATTCTCTCTTTGTTCCCTCAAAGCTGTTCTTGATTATTCCTCATCCGTCTCTTATAATATTAGCTTACTGCAGTTGTGTCTGGTCTAAAAATTGTTTTTCGTCTCTCGAAGTTGCTACCTAGATTCACAGTGTGCAATGCCATAGGCCAAAATTCACTTTTTAAAAAAAAACACAAACACACACATACTAGCATGTACATAATATAGTTTCTGACCTATATTGTCCGTAGTTTAATCATCTCACGCTGCGGCGCACTAGCCCGGTACCAATCCCTTTCTCTCCCCTCACCGAGTTTGGATGCGACACCGTGATGAGCGTGGGCTGGCAGCGACGCATTTTTTTAAAGTGCAGTTTATAGGTTTGACATTGCGCACTATGGGGTACCAACAAAGGAGTAAAACAGCTTATGGTTAGTAATAGGAGATTCCCAATTGGGCTACAACCATTTCTGACAAGTTTTAGATGAGTGTTTAAGAGAGAAGAGGAAGGGGAAGGAAGCATAAAAGGAAATTTGAAGATTGCAGAAGCAGATCCTATCAGGACGTTGGTTCCAGTTACGCCGCAGAGAGAATGCAGTGCCGCGTGTCCAGAGATCCCTCACGACACATTTGTTTTTGTCAGATTTGCTTACACTTTATCAAAATTACATAAATAAATATTTATGTAATATATCTGTTTGTTGAAAACTTGACTTGTCAAAGACATCTACTATCTACTATCTACTATCTACTATAAAACTAAAAAAATAGGCTCCTGGAGCCAAACAAACCATGCACCATTTCTACTGCATCAATACATGCAACCTAACGGGTCGACGTCGGCCCGTTAGGTTGCATGACACGGATCGCGGATCGGCGTCGATCCGTGTCAGAAGTCACCATCGAGCTTCCCCAAAATTGGGGGCTATAGACTTGTAATTTATAAATTTGCAGGATTCTGTCCGCTACCACAATCTCACCACCCTTTACTAACTCCCCCCCCCCGCTAAAACCACCAAAACCCCTAACTAACCTTGAATCCTACCATTCACCCCCTCCCCTGGAGCCCATGGCTCCCCCCCCCCCCCCCTGACCCCCCCAATTTGCCAAGTGTCGTGTCAGACGCGATAATGAACGAAGATTCCGAATTGATGGACGCGACTTCGTCACGTCTCCCAATCAGACCACCTGGATCCCCCCCCCTCGTCGGCATTCCTAGCATACCTGGCTAGTTACATCGGCAATCCGCAGAACAGAACGCCTGACGGAGCAATCATCATCGACCCGGCCTCTCTGGGCGCCATCCAGATGATGATGGACGCGGAGTCGACGCGTTTAAATCGGCTTGAACAAAGAATGAATCAGATGACCGAGTCGTACGAGTCACGTCTACAGGCCCTAGAAAACAATCGAGGAGTCCTCACCCCAGTTGTCCCAACCAAGACAGGAAAGCAATCGTACTCAAAGGCGGTAGGCGTCTCGACCACCCCAAGAGCCCCAACAATCGCCCCCCCGAAACAAATCCTCCTAAAATCTCCCAAGCCGGGCAAGGCCATCATACACTCGGACCCCAATCAATCTGAAATTCAATCTATTCCTCGGGGATGCTTGGTCCAGCGAGCAAATGAAATTCTTCAGAAGATCGACGCGCAAGTTGAAGGAGAAAAGTTCTCGATTCGAGCGGCGCAAGTACTCAAATCGGGAGACGTTTGTTTCTTCTCAAAAAATAAATCCCATCAAAAATGGTTGATGGAAAACAAGCATCGTTGGTCGAAAGAGGTGCACCCGCACCTGGCAGCAACCCCCAGCACGTACGCGGTTATTGCTCATGGCATCCCGAAGAACCTAGACCCGTTGGCTCCATCCACTATCTCGAAAATCTCGGGAGAAAACAACTTTTCCAATGGCGACCTGGTCCGCGTCAAGTGGCTGTCGGATAACTCGGAAACAACCAAACGCGCCGGATCCTTGGTCTTGGCTTTCAGCAACAAAGAGACGGCGGCAAGAGTCGAAAAATCCGGGATCTTCTTAGACTACGACTACCACCGCACTGCCAGATTCAAACCCCGCCCCCCCCAATGCTTTAAATGCCTCAAGATGGGCCACTTTGGTCAGTGGTGCCGGGAGAAGGCAAGATGCGGCAAGTGCGGCGATGAGCACGTGACCAAAGATTGCCCTGAAGGCATTGGCGGTATCAAGACGTGTGTCTTATGCAAAGACGGCTTGAAGATGAAGATTGATGGAATCAGCGAGGTTGACCACACGCCGTTTAATGTCACCTGTTTTTTCAAAAAGACGTGGCTGGAAAGGAAAAACATCTCTTCTCAATGATAGATACACCCATATTAACCCATGTTTTACATTCTTCCTACCCTCTTCCCCCTTCCCCTCTCCTCCCCCCCCCCCCAATTCCAGTTTCCCCCATTGTTCATAGCCCAGTCTTTTCCTCAAATGCAATGTATCAAAGTTTTGAATCACGCCCGGCCCATCTCTCTAGAGATGTGAAAATTCTTCAATTGAATTGCCATGCGTCACGTGAAATCACGCTAAGTGTTCTGCAACAATCATCTGACTTCACTTTTATTCTCCTCCAAGAACCCTGGGTTAACCCCTTTTCTTTTTCCCCTCCGGATCACCCGGAGGGGCGAGCTTTCACAGCTTTTGAATTTAGGCCCGCTAAATGGACGGACCACCATCGCACATGCATCTACGTCAAAAGGGATATTCCCTCTGGAAACATAAATCAGCTGAGTGGATGCGGTCAACTTCTCTTAGCGCTTGACATCATCATCTCTCAAAAACTCACCCTTCGATTGATTAACATCTACAACACCCCCAAAATCTTCCCAGCTGGCCTGCTTCTCCAACAGTGGCTCAACACCCACAATTCTCGACAGATCCCAAGCATCATTGACATGGATGCAAATCTACACCATCCGCACTGGAACCCCCCGGGAATTCGCTCCAACCATCGGCAAGCACGAGATCTATTGGAAATATGCGGAAAACACGGTTTCCGTCTTGCTTCCGCTAAGCACCTTCCTACCTTCTATTCGTCCCGTGGATTCGGCTACACAATTGATCTGTCTTGGGCTAATTTTCTAGCTTCTAAGTTAATTTCCAGCGCAGACGTCCCGCTGGAGAATCACGGTTCCGATCATCAACCAATAATTATTCGACTCAACCTGGAAGGCCGTCAACAAGAAGTCCGCCAATCCAAACCAAATTGGGCAGTCCTAAATTCATCTAAGGTCCAAACGCGAATTAAGAAACTGGCTGAATCCCACCGCTCTACGCTCTTTGGTTCTAGGGATGAAGAGATGGTGGCGCTTACGAAGAATCTGAGGACCTTGCAGGATGATCTTGGACAACCGACCACCGTCAACAAATCCAAGGCTAAGTCGTGGTGGTGCAAGTCCACCCTTGACCCCATAATTGAGACAAGAAATAGGGCCAGAAGGTGGTTCATACTGACTGGAAGCCCTGAGGCCTCAGAATGTTACAGGCAATGGAATGTCTATTTCCGCGATACCATCAAAATGCTCAAACAAAACTCCTGGTGGAAATTTCTGGATGATCCGTCTGATGATACGGTTTTCAAGGCGCTTTGTTTCACTAAGAAGAACAGAACGAATTCCATTCTCCCTCTTCGGCGGAAGGACGGATCAATCACAACTGACAAGGCGGAACAGGCGGAGATGCTTTTCTCTGGTACCTCTTGTATACATGCTCCTATTGACATCTCTGATATACCACCCAGAACAGCATCGCACATAGTATGCTACCCGGCAACCACCCTCGATGAAGTCTTATCCGGAATCGAAAAAATTTCACCAAGGAAAGCCCCCGGAATAGACGGAATTGCTAATGAGCTTATCAAACTTGGAGCTGAGTTTCTTGCTCCGATTCTACATGACATTTTCAATGACTTTCTAGCTAGCAGCTCCTTCCCAGCTTTGTGGAAATGTGCGGTCACTGCCATTATCCCAAAGACAGGGAAGGACGATTATACTGATTCAAACTCCTACAGACCGATTGCCCTTCTGAGCAGCACAGGTAAATTGTTTGAGTTGCTCATTGCACATTGGCTTAACGCATGGGCAGAGGAGCAAGGGATTCTTGCGGATGGCCACCTTGGTGGAAGAAAGGGAGCGGGTACTGAAGACGCGCAGGTCCTCTTAGACACGTGGGTCCGCCACAAATGGAACAAGAATAAATTTGTGGCGGGACTTTTTCTGGATGTTAAATCCGTGTACCCTTCTGTTCACCCCCAGCAGCTCATACATTATCTTTCTCATCTGAAGTGTCCAGCCTACTTGGTAGGAATCATCGAGTCTTTCCTCAGTCAACGACAAACGATGATCAAAATGGACGACTACACTTCATCCCCTTTTAATATAGCCATCGGCCTCCCACAGGGATCCCCCCTCTCTGTTATATTGTATATCCTGTACAATAATTTGTTGTTGATCAAGTCGTTTGACCTTGCTGCAGATGAAGTTTCTATAGGATACATCGACAATGTTGTTCATCTGGTGGCTGCCAGAACTCCAGAAGAAACCAAAGAAAAACTTTCAGTACACGGAAACCAATCTCTACATTGGGGTGCTAAGTTTGGGGCCCTGTTCGACAGGAAAAAGGCCCAATTCATATGGCTAACTAGAAAACTTCACTCTCCCTCCTCCTTTCTTTTCGGTGACCAGCTACTGACCCCAAGTAAAGAGGTTAAATGGCTAGGTATCCTTCTGGATAATAAACTAACACATTCCTCTATGTTCAGACTGCTGGAACGCAGGGCTGCAACCACCATTCAACAACTAGGCTGTCTAGGCAATTCACGATGGGGTCTGCGCGAACGGGATTGGGTTCGCCTGATGTCTTCAGTGCTACTACCCAGGGTATCGTATGGGGCGCCCACATGGGGCACTTCGGCTAATTCAGCTAAACTTACCCGATTAGCAGATAAAACTAACAACCTTGCTGCCCTATTCACGTTGGGTACCTTCAAATCCACCCCAAAACGATGGCATTCTAGTCGATCAGCGGTACCGGATACTGCGGCCTTTTGCAAGGTTGTGGCAATCAGTTTTTTCACCCGGAAGTGTATCCAAAAACACCCGGACAACAAGATTCAAGACATCCTGGCTCAGCGAGGCATGGTCAGGCCAGCCTGGGTGGGACACCATGTCTCTATCGTCTCCCCCCAGATTGACCAGCTCCTGACGATGAACCCGGAGTCAATCAATATTGAATACGGACTCCGACGCGCTGAACTCCGAACGAACCCAATTTTCCTGAACATGAATACGCCCAAGGACGACGCAATCACAGAAACAACCAGCTTAGTATCGTCTATCGTTAATCCCCAAGAATCCATAGTAATATACACTGACGGCTCGTTTGACAGTGTGAAAGGGGGTGCTGGGGCAGCAATCTGCCCTGATCATGACATTGCTCTTTCGTTGTCCCTTGGTGTCAATGAATTGATATCCAACCATGAATGCGAGGCCATTGGGGTACTGTTGGCCTTTCAACTATTAACCATCCTCCTGCAAACCATTCCGGCGTCGAGAGCATTCATCCTCACGGATAACAAGGGGGTGCTCCAGCGAATGAAACATTTTAATATCGCAAAACCGGGGCAGTATCTTTTCACTGAAATACTGAACACTGGCCTCTCGCTCCCAGCTGACTTATCACTTCATCTAACGTGGTGCCCAGGGCATGGTGGGATACGTGGTAATGAAGCAGCGGATCTGCTTGCAAAGGAAGCCACAGACCGGAACTCCCACCCGGACCGAATTTTACCAGCCAATTCCTCAAAAATTGCCACAGCAATGAAAGCGCAAATTTTCAATCCTCCCGTCATTGTCCTCAAGAAGCGAATCTCCCCGCTGCCAATATTGCAAACATCAATCATCAATCAGCTGTGCTCTGGGTATGCGCCCCTCAATCAATACCTCTTCAAAAGTAAACGTTGCCTCGACCCCACCTGCCCTCACTGTGCAGGGCGTGAAACAACCAGCCACTTCTTTGATCTTTGCCCAAAATACAAGTCCCAGCGCAAGACTCTCCTCAAACAAGCACTTCAAAGTAAGGTTAGGGTGGATTGGAACCGACCACACCTCCTACTGCAATACCCCAACGCACACCCCGCTATCTTCAAGTTCATCAAAGCAACTGGGCGGTTTGCTTACATCTCTTCATAGATTTAGCAGGCCACGTCATCCAAAAAATCATCATTGTCCTTTTTTCTCCCATATTCTTTTTTCATTTTCTTTCTTCTCTTATTTTGCTTCTCTTCCTCCTCCTCTTTCCTCTTATGTTGTCTCTGATTACCGCACACTCTCTTATGCTAAACTGCGTCATAAGTTTAACATAAATACGTAGCCTGCTATACTTTGTATGTAGTCCAATATTGAATATTCATAGTGTGCAATGCCACCGGCGAAATTACACTTTAAAAAAAAAAAAAAAAAAAAAAAAAATTGACAGAAGGTTGGTTTAAATTTATGGATTTAGAGGTTTATATCTCCATAGTTTTCTTGACAAGCTAAGTCAATACTTAAATAGATATAAAAAAATACCCAATTTTTTTTGGCTTCCAAAACACTTTAGGTCAAAACTTCAACCAAACTGAAACATCCAACATCAACAACAACAAAAACTAAAACATTCAATACAATACAACATGAACGTCTTAACGAAGGATAAACTACCACAATACTATCCAACAACCATCAAGACTCGTTCGATCTCAAACAGATTCTTACCTACTATCATCCTCTTCTCACTCCTACTCTCACTTCCCATCTTCCTCTTCTTCCATTATACCTGGCACCAACCTCAATCTATTACCAACAACCCACTCCCAACCTCTAACTTTCATCATCCACACCACAACAACCTTGTCGACGATGAACTACCTAAACTCGGTGAACTACTCCCCTCTAAAGATACCATCAAGGGTGGTACTATTATGCCCAAGATGGCTAACGCTACTGCAAAGTTCAGTCCTTCCCCCCCCCTCCCTCCCCTGAAACATCTAAACTGATCTAATCAACTCTCTTCCATCTAGGGCCGAATTAGGTCGAGCTACTTGGAAGGTTCGTCTTTATCATCTCCTCAAAACTTGTTCCAAGATCTGAATCATCACACTAACTTTCTCCCTTCTTACGTGAACATACAGTTTATGCACACCATGACAGCAAGGTGAGTTAATCATCAACGTTTCTATCTACATCATCAACAACACTAACCCTCAACTAATCCAACCAGATTCCCTGAAAACCCTACGGCCGATGAACGCGAAGCCTTGAAAGCTTTCATCTACCTCTTCTCTAGGTCAGATCATCTCTTCATCTCTTATTCTTTTCTCTGAAATCCTAACCCTCTCTTTGTATCGCATAGGTTATATCCCTGCGGAGATTGCGCGAGACACTTTCAACAGCTTCTCAAACAATATCCTCCACAAGTTGAGTGTTTTTTTTTTTATCTTCCCTCTTCTTTTTCCTAAATACCTACAACTTACATCACAAAACCTTACCTTCTGTTAAGACTTCATCAAGAAACGTGGCCTCCTTACATCTCTGCTCGCTACACAATCTCGTCAACGAACGATTGGGTAAACCCGAATACAACTGTACCTCGCTCTTAGAAAACTATGATTGTGGTTGCGGTCATGACGAAAAAGATACCGCCAAAAAACCCAACGAATCGTTTCTCTCCACCTCCTCTCTGATGACCCCTGCTTTTTGAAGAAAAACCAAACCAATTTGGACGCTTCCTAGACATTCTATTACCCCTTAGATCAACCCACCAAGTTTGAAGATATTGTCGTTCTGTGTATCAAACAAACGCTGTAAATTTTTGTCTGTTACCCTTCTTAAATCCAGGTAGATCTTTTAGCCCGACCCTCCTGATGACTAAATATATGGGCAGCTTTTACCTGTTGTTACATACCATATATCTACACGCCTCTTATGTTGTACTTGCTCTCTCTGGTAATGATTCAAAGTCATCATGAGAAATTTTGAAATGTTGACTTGAAGAGCGATGGGCATGTTGCCTCAAAAACTTGACTCCTTAGAAATGTATTGTGTGAAATAATAGGAATCTAGTTGATATAGGCTTGATGAGAGAAACCTTTGGGGGGTTAGTCAAGCTTTGAATACTAGATAGTGACCTTTGTCCTGAACTGGCTGAGTTGGATTATGAGTTGGAAGGTTTTGGTTAGATTGGTCAAACATAAATCAAACATCAACCAACACGAACCATGAAAACTAGAAGTCAACCACTAGAACCATCAACAACAAGAACACGGAAAAAACCAGTGGTAATCATCTACCAAAGACCGTCATCACCAAGAGCAAAAGATAAGCAAATTAACAAAGTAACTTGGGATCCCACTCAACTTGAATCAGACATGTAAGCTGTCACATAGACCACCTTCTCCCTCTCGCTTTGTTCGTACCTTAAAAACACTCAAGTTTATCTATCTATACACAGTCAGGATAGGCATCTCTCTACTCAACGTTGGGTCGATGAAACTCGCAGTTATGAATTCGATATCATTCCATCAACAGAATTAAATGAACCTCATCAGGAACTATCTGAATCGCAGGAACTAATAGAACCTAAACAAACGCAAGTATCTGGAGAGATAGAACAAGTCAAGCGATCGAAGGAGCCCAAAGAATTGAAGCAATCCAATCAACTACCTCAACCGAAACAAATTCCCGAACCGAAAACACGAAAACAACTAAAACAACCAACACAACCGGCGCAACGAAAACAAACCACACAACGAAAACAACCAACACAACGAAAACAACCGGAAGAACCAAAGGAAATCGAAACGAAATCCAATCATTCTGTTGCTAGCGTAATTAAAGGAGCACAGTCCATTGGAGAACCGGTCCCGCGATCAGAATCCACATTAGAATATCTTCAACTCCCACCAGTCGTAACGTCGAGCCAGGCGACGCCAAGAGCAGATCAGAGCTTACATGACCGGCTATCTCCCGACAGAAATGGATCCAAAGGCTCAAAATCAAATGACACGCCTACCAACAAGCGAATCCTTGACCGTCAAGCAAACAGTCTATCTGAGCCATCCACCGAGCCCAAGAAAGCCAGAAAGACATCTTATCCCGGGCGCTCCCAACCGGCTCCAATCCGACTCTCAGTATACGACGAGCAAGATCCATTCGGGTTCGTCCAAGCCGAACGAGCCCGAACAGAAGCCTTATCACCACCAGTCGATCGTGCTCCTTCCCAAGAGCCTGCCTCTCGTCCATCATCCCATCCGCCTCCTCAAGACCACTCAGACAATCTCAATCACTCCGATCTCTCTCTGGCCGACTTGCTCAACCTCCGCAAAAAACCTGCTAATAAACAGGCCAATAAGAAGATGGTTTCTAAGAATGACTCAGCTGCTGCTGCTCCTTCCATTCGCTCCTCTACACATCCCCCTCCTCGTCAACAAAAACGTTCCCAAAAGCCTCATCAACTTGGCCCGGAAAAGCTCGGCCCTTCTTTGCTGGTTAGTACTTGACCAATCCTTGAGATCCTCTCTCTGATGTTTCTTGGTAACTGAAATCATCCTTTCGAGTCGATAGAACAAAGTATTAAACGATGAGAACTTTCTGGGTGATCATGAATTACTTCCTTCAAGCCCTTCATCATCAACTCTTGATCCCACGGGCGAGTTGAATGGTGGGGGCTCAGATCATGAACAAAGAAAGTCAGTTCTCCCCCTCTTCCCTTCCCTTCAAAAAAAAAAAAACTGTTCCCAAGAAGTTCGGATAGCTCCAGCCTCATCACAAAGAGGTGACTGAAATATCTAGTTCTTCTTCTGCTGCTAGTCTTACTGCAACAAATCCAACCAGTCGTCCTCATACGCGTCGGAAATCGCCATCGATCCGTAAACTCCTCAAGCCGAAGGAAAACATTCCCAGTCGGAATCGTAGTGCTAACAACACTAATAAAGGACGCCAAAAAACAGTCGAGAATAAGAATCAGAAGATGAGGGGGAAGAAGGGGCGACGTTCTGTTGGAGTTGACGAAGGGCAAGATCCGAAAGGCCCGAAAGCCGTCGTACGCCCTCTCTCTCTCTCTCTCTTTCATTGCTCTTATGTATCTGGTCATTCGACTTCCTGACCATTCTCTTTCTTGGGTTGTGTGTGTGGATGTGTGTATGGATGCTCAGAACGCTTTGGATGCGGCCTTGTCAGTCGTCGATGACGACGACAGCAGGGCTCGTCGATTGAGCTATTACCGAGAACTCGACCAGCTTCAGTTCGAGGAAGAAGTCGTCATCGATCTCTGATCTTTCCCATATCTGCTCATCCTCTCCGAACGCGTATGTTCCATTGTTCTTTGAAAGGTTTGGATACATCCTATCTTCCTCCTTATTCACCGACAATCAACTTTATATCTACATACCTGTCACGTCAGATGCCCTTGACACCCTTCTCCATACCACTTATCTACGTATCCTCCTCTTCTTGTCTCTGTCACCTTTTCTCAAATCCAATCAAATCAACCATTTCTTGCTTTGTTTTGCTTTGTTTTGGTTCATTGATCTTGTATGTACCACACACAAGGCAAAAAAAAAACCTTTTCGTTTTTTTTTGGTACTTGTAGCATTGATATTAGGATACTGTTGATTTTCCAGAAATCCGTAGATAACTATTTACTTATCCAATAAAATCGATTTTAAATTTGAGAACATGACATCTGTTCTACACAGAGAAAAGAAAATACATCAACTTTCAGAGGTTGATAGCAAGCATACACATTATCTGTTACCAAAACGATGCACTCAGGCTTGGTAATACCCGGTTGACGATGCAAATCCATCTTGCTTTAGCTTGATCTCTGACAATGAGTGTGACAGAAAACACGTTCAAAACATTCTTGTTAAATGGAAATTTTAAAGTATGCCTTTGTTTCACTTCTATCATCAATTGATTATATTGATGATCCAAATTTCCTCTTTAGCATGAACCCTTACCCTGGTATGAACTCCATTTCGGTCATGGACGACGATGCTTTGCATCAATGACCAAGAGTGTGCTGTTTCAAGCGGGTGTCAAACTGCCCTGAATTACTTGCTTCTCCAAAAGTCAACTATAACCTCCATCAAACACAAACCCAAGCCCTTGTAAATCCAATCAATCCAACTTAGGTGATTCAACAAACTCCTCACCTCTTGTGGTTTCTGCTACCTATGCCAAGGAAATTACAGCTGAGAGAAAATTAAGTTGAAATAGTCACATGTACATTATATTGCAAATTGTTTCTATCACCATTGCACAGCCTCTGTTCCCTTGGACATGTCCAGTGATTCAAACAGTGAGCATCCATATCTGTGACAAGTGAATACATGTAACTCAAGAATGGATAAGTCTATTCAGGAGTGGAGCAATTAGGAAAGACTAGATACGTCAAAATCAAATGTGGAAACAGAATCCCCAAGTCAAACCAAGGTTAAAACTGAATTCTAAAACAATATATTGGGCCAGTTGTGACTGAAATAAGAAGATAAGCTAGACTTCAGGTCAGTTGTGCTGACTCTAAGGCTTGCACTTCTTATCTCCAGCACAAACATCTCTTTCATCCAAATTATTGCATGGATCTTACCTCAGATTCATCTAAAGGGGCTATCATCAGTTTTTGCCATAGAAAATCCTTGGGATTTAGTAGTTCACACTTGTAAGCAATACTTGGTTGGATTAACAAAAAAGGAAGCATATCAAAGCTCTCAAGAAGGATCCAGCTACAACCACAAGAAAGACACAGAATGACTTGGGTGATAGTGGATTCTATACCTTGTGCCTGATCAGATTTTTGTTTCCAAGGAGGTTTGAGAAAGGTGGCACTGCCAGCATAATTTCCTAGGATGAAGTTATCCCAGTTAGACTGGGATGTACTCAACCAATTTTAACTTGGTTGATATCAACTGATGAAATATAAACCCAAGGGACCCCCCTTGGCTATATGTTTCATTGGTTGAGGTCAACCTACTTTAAATCGGTTGTTTGCATCCTAGTTTAACTGGGATGAGCTCAACCTAGGCAATTATGCTGGCAGTGTGGATTTTTATGAACTCATTGTCTTTTCTGATCAGACTTCTTAATAAGATAGAAAATTATATTGTTTCAGGCTCAATGTGTTTCTGGGGTTAATCTCAACACCCCTCAAAACTCAATCAAATTGAAGAGCCACTCAAAGAGAGACCCAAAAGCTTCATCTGCCATTCAATACTCAACCTCTACCAAAAAAATTGGCCAAATTAACCATGTGGCTTTTAAATCATCCAATATCCCCACCTTCCCCTTTTCATGGAACTGTTGTGACTTGACTTTCAGGAATGAAAGAGGGGAGTAAATTGAGCAGTATTAACAAGATCCTCCTGTTTGATTATCCTCAACTGTTGGAGATCAAGATCAGTTATGTGGTCAAAACTGAGATAATTTCTGGACTCAATATACTTTATTTCATAAAAGAGGAGAAGGTGTAAGCAGGCACAAGAGAGAGAACCCTTGCAAGATGACAAAAAGAGATAAAATTTGCTTATGCACTCTGCATATTTTTGCCTCCAAATAATGTTTTCCTGGAACAATGCCATATTGGAATAATGTCGATATTTTGAATTTGAAGAACCTGATAAATTGAATTTGAATTTTTGTTTATGTCCATTGCATTTGACTCTGATTCTAAACTACCTACACTCTATTTTTTATTTTTATTTTAGAGATTAAATTTTAGGCTAGTGCATTTAACCTGTGATTTAAATCTGGAAAATATTTAAGAAGTTTACGTGCTGCCAAATGTGCAAGACCTTTTGAAACATGAGGCAAAACCCTTTTGCTAACAATCCGGTTTGAAGTTCTTGATGGCAGAATTTTGAGGGCCCACCTGACCATCCTGCTGCTTGATTTATTCTTCAGTTTTTCAAGGGCTTTGCCAATCTTATCTGGTGTAAATTCCTTTTTAATTAGTTTGTCTATATTCAAATGGAGGAATTTTTCCAATTCTTCTTGAATTATTTGCACTGGGAGATTGGTTTTTTGAACAAAGAAAACTTAATCAATTCCAGTTTTTTTTCTCTTAATTTTTTTTTTGATCTTTGAGATCACATAAAGAGCCTTACTTGGAAGACCATTAGCCACAGGCATCTCATGTTTCACCCAAGTTTTTTCCACTGTTGATTATTTGAGAGCTGATTTAGTTCTAGTTTTCTTTCTATTAATAAAATGGAATTAGTGCAAACCGAAAGCGTGTGGGACTGTTTCCTCTAGATGATTTGAAGATGGGAATCTGGAAGCCAAACTTTGACCTTCGTGTGCAGATCCCTGGAATGGAACTGAATTAGGAAAATGAAGTGAAAAAAAAAAAAATGAATTCAGTACTTCATTTCCCTGTGTTCAAGAAATGTACTGAGAAATTTCTCCTAACTGACCAAAGCGCTCAGGTAAAATGGTTTTGGCTTTTTCAACAAGAAAATTCAATGTGCTTGTTGACATGGCACTCAGACTTGACCAATATGTTGGAGGCACTACAATTTTTTGATTGGTCAATGATGGAATCATGCCGACTTTTAGACCCAATTTCCCAATCAATTAAACCGACATGCGCACCATCATTTATCCTTTCAGGGTCAGCTGATCTTGAGGTAGGGAGTTGGTATTCTTTGGGACCCTGGAGGCTTGATGTTTTCAATCTATCGAAGGCTAATTCTGGTTGAGCTGTTGATTTGAAATCAGCCAACTCGATCCCGGGTCGCACATTAGGGTACATTTGCGATGCGTGAAAGAAAGCCGGTGCTCGAGGGCCAGGGAAGGACCTTCGAGTGAGTGTTGCTGCCCTCGAAAAAGATGAGATGATAAATATGATCCAAATCTGGAAAGCTTCCATTCTTTGTTGGAGCGATGAGGATGGTGGAGGCGGACTTTTTTTTATTAGGAGTGGGTTCAGGAGATCAGACTTGGGTCTCTTTCTCCCAGCGAAGGCAGCTTGCCCTGGTATTCCTACTCTCTTCCGCAAAGGAAGTAAGGAAAAAGTCTCTGATACAACATTCCAAAGCTATCCGTATTTTGAAAGTGCGGCCTGGGTGTAACATGCAACCCAAAACAGGAGTAGCATGCCATTGATGCGAACACGCGCCATCGACCCCACACTAGTCCTGGCCGAGTTCAAAGAGTCGCAGCGATCCTTACCAGATTTTATCGCGTCGACCAAGGGTTAAAAGACCCATAATGCACTGTAATTGGTTTGCTCCGGGGAGACTGTTGAGGCGAGTCACTAACGGAAAAGTAGAATGATGAGCTCAGTCGCATTACTGTTTCTGGCCCAGAGTACCCTAGGAGGAAGCACATGATCGTGAGCTTTGGGAAGCTCCCAGGGCCCTGTGGCCGTCGGCCGCAACTGGAACCTGCTCGGCGGGATGATAGATTTGCGGACTACGATTCAGAGTTGACCACCGCACATCCTGGCCATACCGTTACCCAAATCGGTTAATTTAGGAGGAGGTTCAAAACCCTATTTGCTGGTCAAAACTTGATTTTAAATAATCTTTGCCAGAAGCCAACGCGTAGACCTTCCATGTAGTTAACTAATATGGACGAATGGAAGTCCTCCTCCTCCAGTGCTGCTTATACATAGATGAATTTTGCTCCAGTCAGCGTCTGTCTACCCCCTTCAAACCATGATATTGGTTCCCCGCCCTCTTCGTCCTATTCCACATCTCAGCGGATCACAGAAGCCTTAGATAGGTAAATATGTGTAACACCTAGACGGGAAAGCTTCTTTTGACCTCAACCTTCGGTCGTACTTTGAGGCTAGCGCTGCGGCCATCCACAGCCTAAAGAATGGCAAACAACTCGAAGTGATTCTTTCCTTATTAGATACTGTAATAGCAGGGCTGAGGAATGATAACCACAATGAAGTAGATAATGAGTCATATTACCTAGAAGCAGTTCGAGGGAAGTCTTTCTGGCTATTATGTTGTCTAGTTGTGATAGTGTAGAAATGCGTGTTGAGACTGATTCGTGGATAATCTGAGAGGTGGTATGAGATATAAGAAAGAGAAATGAAACAAGGAGTGCGAATAAGGTAGAAGGGAAAATAAGGGTAAGATGGGGAATTGGGTTCTCTTTGTAGGGAGTCAAATGTCCTATGTCCTGAAGAACATCTGGTTAGCATAAGCATGCCTGTTGGTCTAGTTGTCTAGTTGACCGGGTTGAACTTATGTTAGTGTTTCCACCTAACGTATTAGTTTGGCTTTTACGGTTCTATAAGGGTCTATGGCACGGTCCGTGACTGCATGAATCATAGTCATGTTAGTTCTTGATTTTACTCTTAGCTTACCGTTTGTTATGCTAGTCGAGATTCCTAAGAGTGAGTTCGGGGGGGCCAAACCGTTCGGCGAGTTCGCTGGACTGCAGGAGGGCTTACCTTTCCTTGCAGCTGGGTCTAACCTCGGCAGCTTGGCTCTTGCTGCGAGTCTGATGGAGCTGTAAGAGCATTCACAATTGTCTTGATAAGTCGTCTCGATAAGTCGTCTCAGTAAGCCAGCTTTATCAAGACATTGCCCCACTCGTGCGCTCAATAGCACTTGACAACTATTGAATCGCTAGGATTCTCAATAGAGGTCCAAAAATTTATGGACCTCTATCAAGCTTGATAAGGTAACTCGTGAATACCTTTCACAAGTCACCTTTCAGTGAACCTTCCCCCCATTTGGCACCCCTGAGAGCTACCCACTCGTAAACACCCACCCCGGGTAGTGCTCCTCTGCAACTCAAATTATTGACTCGAGTTGCAGAGGAGCACAAGTGTGGAACCGACTTGATAACCTAGCAATAGAGCCGGGTTATCAAGCCGCAAGTGGGGACACTCTCAACAAAATAACTGTTGAGCTCACTAAGAGCTCGACAGTTGTCAAAAATTCATCCACACAATTGTGGATGCTCTAAGAGCATCCACCACCGTCTGTGAGCCTGGGTCTCTAAAGTGACAACATGACACAAGGTTTGGGGGGCACTACTGGTTGTATTTCAAGGATAAGAGATACAACTAGTAGAGAAAAGAAGAAGGGAAGAAGGAAAAGGGAATTTATGATGATCTTTTTAGTCTTTTGATAATTATTAATTTGAGTGCTCTTATGATGATCAATGAGCTCAACCTGGAAAAGTTGGCTGAGCTGTGCTAGAGACTTTTAAGAGAGAAACAGCCTCCTCACACACTAAGGAAACAGTGGAGGGACAACAGAATTAGTAAACTAATCTGCCCTGATTTTTAGACTTGTAGTCAAGGTTCTAAAAGGGTAACCTTTTGATGAAGTGATCTGATTCTCTTGATTGAAGGTGGAAGGAAAAGGGAAGAGGGGAAGGATAAGGGAAAGACAGAGAAGGACTACTGTCAGAGAAACAAGGTTCAAAAAGGGGACTGACTGACAATACTTGAAGTACTGGGTGAAAGAGTGTCAGCCTTAGAGCCAGCACAGCTGACCTAAAGTCTGTCTTATCTTCTTCTTTAAGTCACAACTGTCTCATATCTTTTCGGAATAAGGCTTTAATGTTGTTTTGTCATCATATTCTGTTTCCTCATCATATTTTAACCCTAGTCACAACTGAGCATCTTCTCCATATCTTACTCCTTCACATAGTTAGTGAATTATTAGTGATTTTATGATAAAAACTGCTGTGCAGTGTTTCAGATGCAAGCTGACCACAAGCAAGCACTGATTATGTCAGAAAGCTATGAAATTTTTTGAGTCTGAGTATCCTCTACACCCCAGAAGATACACAGACTCCAGAATACCACACAACAACCACACACTTCAGAAAAAAAGGACTTCAATCAGTTGACCTCAAGCAGCTTCCTCACCAAGGTTTAGGAATATTAAGTAAGGCCCTCACTTCTCTGATTATTTCCCAGTTCCACTTTCATTTAATCCATTAGTGAGTCCCTTCTTCTGCTACCTCTTCAACTCTTTCAACCATCCTTCTTTCCCCAGTCTGTCTGTTCTGTTTTATCCTCCCCCTTTCCCCTCTTTCTACTACATCCCCAGTTCCCAATCAGTGGCATAGACCCAAGAAGATTAAATCCTGCTAGATAACACATAACCCAGCAATAAATTTCTTGATCATTCTAAGATCCTTTCCCCTTGTATTTTTGTTGATTTTATCAGGGAAAATCAACCAGGTTTCCATCTAAGAATCCTTGATTCAGTTTTGTTTGACCAGAAAAAGATTGGCTGGATTCAGTTTCTTTTGACCAGGCTCCTTCCCCCAGTTTCAGCTGTGGAGTAAGAGGCTGACCCTCAGTAGGAAGCTCCCCAGATCATTTAAGATCTTTCTTTTCTTATTATCTTTTAGTTTACTACTACTTTTCTACTAAGTAATAAATTACTTATTCCCCCTTTTCTTGTGTCCTGCTGTCACATAAGAGGCACAGGCTCACAAAGAGGCCTTTTGTTGGTGAGAGTGGTGAGCTGTAATGTCAGCTTGCTACTATGACAGAGCAACCTGTCACAAGTTTCCTACAAAAAATTATTATAAAAATATATAATATCAAATAATAGTTAGAATATTATTTGATATTCTAAATCTACACTAAAAATAACCTAGGGTACCTCACTCACAAGTACCCCTAATTCTCACTCCTTCACTATGTAAATTAGCAAAGAATAATTAGCAAGTACCTTTAACAAAAAGGAAACTTGCATTAATTAATGCTTATATATATATATACATATGCTTAAACCCCATTTCCAGTCACGGAAATGAGGTGTTGTGTAAATTAGGGGAGATAGTGTAAATACACCGTGTTTACTCAAACCCCGCGTACCGCAGTCCGCAGAACTCAAGTTCAACCCGCGTGACTGAAAGCCCGCGTCAAGTTGGGATATAAGCCCCCCGCGCAAGCATCAAGCCCCTCACAGGCTCCCAAACTTGGCACGCGGACTCCACAGTCACTCAGGTACACCCAAATTAACAAAAACACCCACGCTCCAGGACCCCATTACATATGTTACTATATGTAATGAAGAGTACTGGGGACTAAACAATTAAATATATTAAATGGTATTGTTTATTTGTACAATACATTGATTGAACAAACAGTACAAACAATACTGTGGCTTATTATAAAATACAAATAAGCCACTAGTATTAAATCTATAACAAACAGTACTAATGTACTACAGGACTGTAAGTCAATGTAAATAAATAAATAATAAAATACATTAATAAAAAACTCAATTGGGGCGTGTATTCAAAGCAGGGGCTGCGTGAAGCGTCACCAAGAAAGGCAAAAATGGCCAAAAATGTGGTCCAAAGATCCCACAAGTTGGCCAATAATACCTACAGGGTCCAGGGGGAACTCAAGACTATTTAAGGAGCTCTTCACCCGCCCAAGAAGGCTCCTCATGCTTTTCCATACCCACTAACAACCTTACCCAATTTCTTATTAGATATACACTCTTTATAACACAGTCTGGTAAGCTTCTTAGTAGTTATTCTTTAGCCCTGTCTTCCCCAACAACTTCACAGTGCCCATCAAGCTCCACCATCCATCCATCCAGCGCTTCAATCAAACTTTCCAGTTTCATCACCCAGAATATCCCCAGATCCCTCAAGGTTTATTACTAGTAAGTAATAACCCTTTTCTTGAAGATATCCCCCATTTCCATTCCTGGGATTAAAACCACCCCTGTTCCAACAGGCCCCCAGTGGTCCAGGTACCTAAATCCCTGCATTATTTCTAAGATACCTTAGAGGGATCTAAACCACCCCTGATTTATCAGGCCCCTCTGGTTTTTTAATTATTATAAATTTATTTAATATAATTATTAACCTATTTGTGTCTCTCAATTTTGACGTCACAATTCCCCATATCTTTTGGGAATTGTAACATTGTACCTTACCCAGCGTTAATATACTCTTTCCATATATTCTTGCACCCACCTGTAGCTAGAAGGACTTGTCCTTGGCATCAGGGAGGCTGACATGTAACATGCTGAATCCTTGGATGTCTGAGTTGTAGTTCTGGGTGTCTTGAGGTGTGTATCCTTCCCGCAACGGGCGGGGGGGGATACACCAACTTCGAAAATTTCAGGTTTGCTTATGTAATCTTACATGTAGATGTGGTGGTGGCTGGCCTTGGTTCACTTGCCGCAGCTGTGTGCAGCTTAGAATATCATTATTTAATTATTATGCTTGTGGGGGTGTGAAATTACAAAGTGTTCAGTGAACACTAAGGTAAATTTGATGAAGAATCAGACTATGAAGTCAAAAATAAATAAATCTGAGGTTTAAAAAGATATGAGAGCAGTTCTCTACTCAAAGAAGAAGATAAGAAACCGTTAGGTCAGCTGTGCTGGTTCTAAGGCTGACACCGTCTCTGTAAATGGCTCGGTAAGCCAACGGCACCGACAAAGCCCCTGTGTGACACCCTCATGGCCTCTTTAGGCCTCTCTAAAACTGAGGACTTTCTAGGATTTTTTGTTAGAGGTCTCTAAATTTAGAGACCTCTAACAAGCTTGGTAAGGTAAGATCCACCCAAGCTCCTCTGTTCCCACAAGTCAATCCTTGATCCCCCCCCTACATCCCCGCTTACCAAGCAACTTGAAGAGTCCCCAAGGGTGGGGACGCTTGGTTATCCAGCTGCAGAGCCCCCCTACCAATTCACAAGTGTGTGGTTTCTTGGTAGGGTAACCATTGCGCTTGCTAACCTCTCCGCAGTTGCAGAAAAGTTAGCAAGACAATGGTGGATGCGCTAATCTGACAGCCATCCTGTGCAGATCTGGGAAAAAATACCTGCTCTTGCCAGCCTCTGTAGTTGTGAGGCCGGAGTAGATAGGATAGCAGAAAACTATAGACTTGCTAGCAGAATTTCTGAATCTTATAACTCTTGGGTAAGTAGTTCTAGGAGGGTTTATTTTAGGTAATAGATAGTATTGACTTCTCGAGTATGAAGAAAAAGAAAGGCAAGAGTGAAACAACGATTTTCCACAAGAAAATTTCTCGTGGTTCACTACAAGCCTTTTATAATCTAAAGAACCCGTCTTAGAAAACTACCAGAAACAAGCTTAAAATTGGAAAAGAAACTTCTCGAAGAAAAAGAAAAAAGGTGGAAGTGTTGACTAATTTCATGTTACAACTCTAAATCTATAGAATACTATGTATTTATATTCTGATTGTTACAGCATTGTATTCCAGATTCTTGTTCCCACCAAACCAATGTTATTTCATTTTTCCATGACATTTTTTATTTTTATATTTTCTCACATTTTCTGTGTATAGTTTGTGAGCTGATGGTTTTTGGTCTCTCAACAACCCAAGTATGTACAGAGACTTTACATATAAATAGTCACTTACCAAATATATTTTCCCCTTGGGGGAGTTCCCCGTTCCAGCTCCAACAAAACCAATTCCTTGGATTTGTCCAGCTGTGCTGACTCTAACTAGGCTAAAAATCCATGTGTAGAGATGAAAATTCTAACTTTTACTCTTTCCTCATAAATCTCTTCTGTCTCTGCCCATCAAAGGAGCCTGTTTCCAAGTTCTGTAGCTGACAAAAAAACTCCTGTTAGTGGTGTACTTCCGTCCGCTCTTGCTTGTCTGTAATTGCAAAAACTCCCATACAGGCAATTCAGTGCCATAGTAAATCACATACTTTGAATTTACATAATCATTTGATTTGTATTGGGAACAACCCTTTACCTGGGTATACATGCAGG